>ML103552.1:72404-164393 GCA_003697995.1 Taxidea taxus jeffersonii
CTTCCTTCCTTCCTTCCTTCCTTCCTTCCTTCCTTCCTTCCTTCCTTCCTTCATTTCTCTCTCTCTCTCTCTCTCTCTCTCAGAGGTTATGTTTCTAAGAATTTATCCATTTCTACTAGGTTGCCCAATTTGTTGGTATGTAATTTTGTATAATATTCTCTTACAATCCTTTGCATTTCTGTGGTATTGGTTGTTATTTCTCCTGTTTCATTTCTGATTCTTTAAGTTCTCTCTCTCCCTCTCTCTCTCTCCCTTCCCCTGGTACTCCCTCCCTCCCTTTGACGAGCCTGGCTAAAGGTTTATCAATTTTGTTGATCTTGTCAAAGAACCAGTTCCTGGTTTTATTGATCTGTTCTACTTTTTTTTTTTTTTTAGTTTCTATTTCATTTATTTCTGCTCTAGTCTTTATTTCATTTCTTCTATTGGTTTTAGGTCTTGTTTGTTCTTTTTCTGCCTCATTTAGGTTTGAGATTAGGTTGTTTGAGATTTTTCTTGCTTCTTTTTTTTTAATAGATTTTATTTATTTATTTGATAGACAAAGATCACAAGCAGGCAGAGAGGCAGGCAGAGAGAGAGAAGGTGGAAGCAGGCTTCCGGCCGAGCAGGGAGCCCGATGTGGGGCTCGATCCCAGGACCCTGAGATCATGACCTGAGCTGAAGGCAGAGGCTTTAACCCACTGAGCCACCCAGGTGCCCCGAGATTTTTCTTGCTTCTTAAGGTAGGCCTTAAGGCTAAGTTATTGCTATATATTTCCCTCTAAGGACCATTTTCCTCTGTATCTCAAAGCTTTTGGACTGTGGTTTTCATTTCAATTTGTTTTTTATTTCTTCTTTGATTTCCTCATTGACCCATTCATTGTTTAGTAGCATGTTGTTTAACCTCCATGTATTTGTGGTCATTCCAAATTTTTTCTTGTGGTTGACTTCAAGTTTCATAGCATTGTGGTCAGAAAATATGCATGGTATGATCTCACTCTTTTTGTACTTTTGTTGAGGACTGATTTGTGACCTAGTGTGTAATCTATTCTGGACAAGTCCCATGTACACTTGGAAAAAATGTGTATTCTGCTGCTTTAGGATGAAATGGTCTGAATGTATCTGTTAAGTCCATCTGATCCAGTGTGTAATTTGAAGCCATTGTTTCCTTATTGATTTTCTGCTTAGATGATCTATCCATTGTCCATATGTTGAAGTCTCCTACTATTACTGTATTATTATCAATGAGTTCCTTCATGTTTGTTTTATTTTATATATTTGGGGTCTCCCATGTTGATGCATAAATATTTTCAGTTGTTAGTCCTTCTTGTCCTCTTTATTATGATATAGTGCCCTTCCTCATCTCTTTGTTTTAAAATCTTGTTTGTGGAGCTCCTGGGTAGCTCAGTCAGTTAAGCATCTGCCTTTGGTTCAGGTCATGATCCCTGAGTCCTGGGATCAAGCCATGCATTGGGCTCCCTGCTCAGTGGGGAGTCAGCTCCTCCCTCTCCTTGTGCTTCTCTCCCCGCTCATGCTCTCTCTCTCTCTCTCCAATACATAAATCAAATCTTAAAAAAAAAGATTTGTTTATCCAATATAAATATTGTTACTCTGGCTTTCTTTGTACAGCCATTTGCATGGTAAATGGTTCTCCATCCCCTCACTTTCAGTCTGCACCTGTTTTTAGGTGTAAAATGAGCCCCTTGTGGGTACCTGGGTGGCTCAGTTGGTTAAGTATCTGACTGGCTCAGGTCATGGTCTTGGGGTCCTGGGATCAAGCCCCGTGTTGGACTCCTTGCTCAGGAGAAAGTCTGCTTGTCTCCATTCCTCGGGCTTTGCCCCTCTCTTTGCTTGTGCTCTCTCTGTTTCTCTCTCAATTAAATAAATAAAATCTTTAAAAATAAATAAATAAAATGAGTCCCTTGTAGGCAGCATATAGATGGGTCTTATTTTTTCTAATCCATCCTGACACCCTATGTCTTTTGATTGGAGCATTTTAGTCCATTTATATCAGAGTAATTACTGATAGATATGTATTTAGTGCCATTTTATTACTTGTTTTGTCATTGTTTCTGAGAGTTTATCTGTTCTTTCTTGTTTTTGCCACTTTTGGTCTTTCCTTTCCACTCAAAGAGTCCCTGTTAACATTTCTTGCAGGACTGATTTAGTAGTCATGAACTCCTTTAGTTTTTGTTTGTCTGGGGGAACTCCTTTTATTACAAATGATAGCCTTGCTGGAGACAGTATTCTTGTCTACAGATTTTTCCCATTCATCTTGTTGAATATATCATGCCATTTGCTTCAGCTTGCTAAGTTTCTCTTGAGAGATCTTCAGCTAGACTTATAGGTCTTCCCTTATAAATTAGGGAATTCATTTGTCTTGCGGTGTTTAGGATTTTTCCTTATCACTATATTTTACAAATTTAATTACAACATGTCTTGGTGTTGGGCTTGCTTTTGTTGATTTTGATATTAGTTCTCTCTCCCTCTTGAATCTAGATGTCTGTTTCCTTCCCCATATAGGGAAGTTTTCAGCTTTTTCTTCAAATAAATTTTCTACCACCTTTTCTCTCCTTCTTCTGGGACTCCTTTAATACAAATGTGATTACATTTGATGAACTCACTGAGTTCCCTAAGTCTATTCTTGTGTTGCATAATTCTTCCTTTTCTCTTTTGCTCAGCTTCATTACTTTCCATTACTTTTTCTTCTATATCACGTATTCATTCTTCTGCTTCTCTCAGCCTGATGTTTGTTACATCATACATGTTTCTAGTCTCTTATTGCACTCTTCATCTGTGATTAATTCCTTTTTAACTCTTTATCTCTGTTCTAAGTGTCTTATGATGTTTTCTCTTCATTGCTCATGCCTAGTAGTGATTGTTGTTTTAAATTCTCCATCAGGTATATTATTTATATCATTTCATCCCTTTCCCTGGCCTTATCTTATTCTTTCATTTGGGATAAATTCCTCTATCTTTGTGTTTTCTCTAGGTCTCTGACTTCTTGTCCATGTTAGAAAGCCAGTTATGTCTCCTGATCCTGAAAGTGATGATTTTCTGAACGAGGTCATGTAGGGCCTTGGGCCTGGTGCTTCAGGAAGGTCTCTGACATGTGCTGAGTATGCTCTGCTGTTATGTTTTGGCTGCTCTGTCCTTCAGGCCAGTCATCTACAGAGGCTCTGCTTGCCTGTGGTGAGCAGTGTTTGGCCCCTGGCCTCAATATAAGAAGTTTTAATTAGGTGTGCTCTGGTGTGCTTGTGAAATCAGAACTGACACTACCTCCACAAGAACTGATGTCCTGCAGAACTCTGGTGGGAAGACATGGTGTGGTCTGGGGTCTGTCCTAGTCTTCTGGGGGAGGGACCTGCTGCACTAGGACTGAGGCATGCATGACTGAGAAGGGCAGTGTCTCCTGAGCACAGGGGACCAGCACTTGGTGTTTTCAAGTTAGGCAGCCAGTAGTAGAGCTTTCCATGGTTGGCTCTGTTTTTATGCTGAGGGGCAAGGGAGGGAAATGGTACTGGCCATTTCCTTTCCACAGAAAGATGTCTCTGTGAATGGTGTGTCTTACTGATGCACTGAGCAGAGTGAATAGTCTCCCCACGCTGTGTCCCAGGTGTTCTTCAAATCACTGATTCCATGCTGTCTGTGCCTGGGTTGTTTGCCTGACTTCTCTCCAGGAACAACATGGAGCCCTCCAGACTCTATCCCAGCCAAGCCTGCTGAATTTAAAAACTCCAGGCTTTAAGCTCCACTGATTGCAAGAACTCCCAAAATTCAGCCCCTCTTTTTTCCTAAGCCAATGGCTTTGGGAAAACTTTCTCCTTATGTGCTCCCTTGTGTGCTCCTCTCTCTCACCCTTCTTTATGATCATGGCTCCCTCCCCTCTGCAGCACCAACAATCTGTTTCTCACGCGAAGCATGTCTCCATACTTCTACCTTCTTCAATGTGGCCTCTTTTCTCCCTTTAGTTGTGGAGTTTGTTCTCTCAATTTTCAGGTTGATTTCTGGAGTATTTAGGATGATTTGATAGTTATCTACTTGTGTTCATGGGACCAGGTGAGCCTAGGATCCTCCTACTGTGCCACCATCTTCCTCTGTCTGTGATTCTATTGAGAGTTTTATCATGAATGAATGTTAGATTTTGTTGACAGCTTTTTCTGAATCTATTGATATAATCATGGGATTTTTTAAAAAGATTTTATTTATTTATTTGCCAGAGAGAGATCACAAGTAGGTTGAGAGGCAGAGAGAGGGGGGGAAGCAGGCTCCCTGCCAAGCAGAGAGCCTGATGCGGGGCTTGATCCTAGGACCCTGGGATCATGACCTGAGTGGAAGGCAGAGGCTTTAACCTGTTGAGCCACCCAGGTGCCCTGTGATCATGGGATTTTAGTTCTTTTAGTCTGTTCATGTGGTGGATCACATTAATTTATTTTCAAGGTTTGACCCAGCCTTTTTGACCTAGGATAAATCCTATTTTGTCATACCAAATAATTCTTTTTACATATTCTTGGATTCAGTTGCTATTATTTGGTGAGGATTTTTATATCTATGTTCATGAGAGATACTGGTCTGCAGTATCTTTTCTTTCCTTTCTTTTTTTTTGTAATGTTTTGTCTGGCTTAGTGTTAGATTAATATTGGCTTCAGAATGATTTAGGAAGTAATCCTTCTGCTTTTATTTTCTGAAAGACATTATAGAGAGTGGGAACAATTTCTTCTTCAATTGTTTGATAAATTTACCAGTGAATACATTTGAGCCTGGTGCTTTCTGTTTTTGAAGTTTATGAATTATTGACTCAATTTCATTTATACACTTACGCCTATTCAGATTGTCTACTTCATCTTGTATGGGTTTTGGAATACTTTATCTTTCTTTCTTTCTTTAAGATTTTATTTATTTATTTGACAGAGAGAGAGACAGTGAGAGAGGGAACATAAGAAGGGAGAGTGGAAGAGAGCAAGGAGGCCTTCCTCTGAGCAGGGAGCCTGATGTGGGGCTCTATCCCAGGGTCCTGGGATCATGACCTGAGCCAAAGGCAGATGCTTAATGACTGAGCCACCCAAGTACCCCAGCATACTTTATCTTTCAAAGAATTACTTCATTTCATCTAGTTATCAAATCTGTGTGCATAGTTCATAGTATTATTTTATTATCTTTTCATACTTATGCAATATGTAGTGCTGTCCCCTCTTTCATTTATGATATTAGTAATTCATGTCTTCTGTATTTTTTCTTAGTTAGCCTAGCTAGAGACTTATTTATTTTATTGATCTTTAAAAAATATCCTTTGGTGGGGCACCTGGGTGGCTCAGTGGTTAAGACTCTGCCTTTGGCTTGGGTCATGATCCCGGGGTCCTGGGATCGAGCCCCACATGGGGCTCTCTGCTCAGCAGGGAGCCTGCTTCTCCCTCTTGACTCCCCCTGCTTGTGTTCCCTCTCTCGCTGTCTGTCAAATAAATAAACATTAAAAAAAAAACAAAAAAAACAAAAAACAAAAAATATCCTTTGGTTTTGTTGTCTTCTATGTTGATTCCCTGTTTTCAATTTCATTGAGTTCTGCTCTCTTATTATTTCTTTTTTTTCTCCTTCCTTTGGATTTAATTCATTCTTTTTCTAGTTTCTTAAGGTGGAACTTAGATTTTTGGTTTCAGATTTTTCTTCTTCTCTTATATATGTTAATTGCTATAAATTTCCATCTAAGTGCTGCTCTTGCTACATCCCATAAATTTTAATAGTCTGTGTTTTCATTTTCATTTAGTTAAAATATTTTTAAATTTCTCTTGAACATTCTTCTTTGACCTATTAGATGTGTGTTGTTTATTTAATCTTCATATATTTTGGGATTTTCTAGTTACCTTTCTCCTAATCAATTTCTAGTTTAATACCATTATTATTTGAGGGGCATCTGGGTGGCTCAGTGGGTTAAAGCCTCTGCCTTCCGCTCAGGTCCTGATCCCAGGGTCCTGGGATCAAGCCCCACATCAGGCTCTCTGCTTGGCAGTGAGCCTGCTAGTCTTCCTCTCTCTCTGCCTACTTGTGATCTCTGTCTGTCAAATAAAAAATAAATAAAGTCTTTTTAAAAATACCAATTATTATTTGAGAGTAGACATTGTATGATTTCTATTCTTTTAAATGTTAGGGTATGTTCTGTGGCCCAAAATGTGGTCTATCTCAGTGAATGTTCCATGTGAGCTTAAAAAGAAGGTAATATTTTTTAATAATGCAAGCCCAGGAGTCCCTTGTGGAAAAGATTCTCAAGTATGACTTTTTGCCTATCGTACAAGTGACAAACTATGATACATTTGTAGCAAATTATAACTTACTACTAATCTAAATAAGAGAAAAACACTAATTTCATTAAGAATTGGCCAGAATATAAAAAGATAATTCATACTATAGGAACTGCAGTAAGAACTAGGCAGAAGTAGTCAACCTTATAATATTATAAAAATAATTATCAACATTATTTGAAATATAAATGAGAACTTCCATTTTTACTTCTTATATTGGCAAAGATATAGAAATTAGGTATTAACTATGCCAGGCACAGTGTGGAGAATATTCTCACACCCTCCTGGTGGGCAGGGTCAATTGGTAGGTACTGCCTCACTAGGGTTCAGTTGGAAATTTCCAAATTTAAAAATTCAGTAGGACTTCATCAAACTAAAAACCTTCTGCATATCAATGGAAACAGTTGACAAAATGAAAAGGCAATGTATGGAATGAGAAAAAATATTTGTAAACCATATATCTGATAAGCCATTAGTATCCAAAATATATAAGGATTTATATAACCCAATAGCAAAAAACAAAAACAAAAACAAAAACAAAACCCAAATACCCTGTTTTATAAATGGGAAAAGGACCTGAATAGACATTTTTCCAGAAAAGACATACTAATGGCCAGCTGGCATATAAAAGGTGCTTAACAACACCAATCACTAGAGAAAGTTGAAGATTGCAATGAGATATTATCTCATACCTTTTAGAATGGCTTTACCAAAAAGACAACATATAAGTATTGGTGAAGAAGTGGAGAAAAAGGAACATTTTTACCCTGTTAGTTGAAATATAAAGTGGTACAGCCATTATGGAATACAGTGTGGAGATTTCTCAAGAAATTAAAAATTGGGGGTGCCTGGGTAGCTCAGTGGGTTAAAGCCTCTGCCTTCGGCTCAGGTTATGATCCCAGGGTCCTGGGATCGAGCCCCACATTGGGCTCTCTGCTCGGTGGGGAGCCTGCTTCCTCCTCTCTCTCTTCCTGCCTCTCTGCCTACTTGTGATCTCTGTCTGTCAAATAAATAAATAAAATCTTAAAAAAAAGAAATTAAAAATTGAATACTATATGATTCAGCAGTCCTACCTCTGGGTACATATACTAAGAAATCAAAATCAGTTTCATGAAGAGATATCTGAAGATAACTGCCATGTTCATTTTCACTGCAGCATCATTTACAATAGCCAAGGTATGGGAACAACCTAAGTGTCCACTCATCAGTGATAAGTGATGAATGGATAGAATAGATGTGAGGTATCTTTATAGACATCTAAATAGATAGATGATAGATAGATAGATAGATAGATAGATAGACAGGCAGACAGTCACATATAGTGAAGATTCAGCCATGAGAAGGAAGGAAATCCTTTCACTTGCAAAAACATGGATGGTATCTAGAAGACATCATGCTAAGTGAAATCAGCCAGAGAAAAGCAAATACTGTAATGATCTCACTTATGTGTGAGATTTAAAAAAAAAAAAGTCCAATTCACCGAAGCAGAATAAAGTGGAGGTTGCTAAGAACTGGGTTGGAGGAGATAGGGATATGCTGGTCAGAGGGTACAGGCCTTCGGTTATAGATAAATAAACTTTGGGAATCTAATGTACATCATGATGATTATACTTAATCATACTGTGTTATGTACTTGAAATTTGCTGAAAGAGTAGACCTTGGGGCATCTGGGTGGTTCAGTTGGTTAAGCATTTGCCTTTGACTCAGGTCATAATCCCAGGGTGCTGGGATCAAGTCTTGCCTTAGGCTCCCCCCTCAGCAGGGAGTCTGCTTCCTCCTCTCCTGCCCCTCTCTTGTGTTCTTGCCTCTGCTTGTGTTCTCTCCCTCTCTCCCTCTCTTTCTCTTAAATAAATAAAATCTTAAAAAAAAAGAGATAGACCTTAAGTGTTCTCACCACACACACACACACACACACACACACACACAGTAACCATGTGAGGTGATGGATGTGTTAATTAACCCAGTTGTGGTAATCATTTCACAAAGTATACATATGTCAAATCATCACGTTGTACACTTTAAACATATACAATCCATTTGTCAATTATACCTCAATAAACTGAAAAATCTGTTTTAAATAAAATAATGTACTATATGTTGGCTAATTGAATTTAAATAAAATAAATAAATAAAAGAATAAAATACAACAAAAGAGAAAAGGTACATAGGAAATACATATTTGGTTCTTTGCTTCTCTAGAAATGTATTCTACAACCATACATTTTGTGAATTTTGGCTGGATAAATGATTCTGGTCAATGGTTCATTCTCAGTATTGCAAAATTTGTCACATTTTAAATTTTGTTTTATTTCTTCATTTCAGGGCACTATTTTTTAAAAATATTTTATTTATTTATTTGTCAGAGAGATAGAGAGCACAAGTAACCAGAGTGGCAGGCAGAGGGAGAGAGAGAATCAGGCTCTCTGCTGAGCAGGGAACCCAATGGGGGGCTCGATCCCAGGACCCTGGAATCATGACTTGAGCTGAAGGCAGCCACTTAACCAACTGAGCCACCCAGGTGCCCCTTCAGGGCACTATTTTGCAGAACATTGTGTTTCTATTTTTCTGGTACCTTTCATGTGACCTGCTTTCTGATTGTTGAAAACGTCAGGATCTTTTTTATATTCTCATTCTAAAATTTTATCCTCTCATACCCTTCCAAGAGTTTACTAATTATTTATAACTTGATTTTTCAAGGGGGGAAGGGAAGCATAAGGGTACTTCTCTTTACTGAGAATATACTATATACCAGTTAGCTGTTTGACTAGATATTCCTCTTAATTGGATTTAGTATATTTTTAAATGAGAATGGATCTTGGAATTCTCTCATTGTGCACAGGAGTTTTTATCTGCAGGAGCTGGGTTATGTGAGGCCTGCTCATTGATTAACACTAACTTTAGTTTTCACCCACATCACAGGTATTGAGCCCAACCGGTTTGGCTCCATTTCTCTCCTTCTCTATAAAACGCTCCTTTATTTCTCCTTTTATGTTTCTCATTTCTCCTACCTTGAAGTCATTTATTTTCATTACACAAGTATAACTCAGGGTTGTTTTTTTCCCAGGGATTTGTGATATTCAGGGATGTATCTATAGACTTTTCTCAGGAAGAGTGGGAATGCCTGGACTCAACTCAAAGGAATTTGTACAAATATGTAATGTTGGAGAATTATAGCAACCTGGTCTCAGTTGGTAAGTATACCTTTGTCCAAAAAGTCTAGAGCCCTTTGGAGTATTTGCTTCCCCTGAGAAAATTTTCTCAACTCCTTTCATATATCCTATCCATTTCTTCTCCCTGTTCCTACAGACATGACTTGAGCTTTGTAGAATTGGGAATGTATAGCTTCATTTGGCCTAAGGCCAACGTTCCACCTTCTCTGCTTTTTTGTGGCCCTTCCGATTTATTTGCTGATCACAGAATAGGGTTTGTGTCCTGGGACACCTACAACCTAAAAAGTCTCCTTTCTTCTCTTATGAGTAGGTCTTTGCATTCCTAAGCCAGATGTGATCTCATTATTGGAGCAAGGCAAGGAGCCTTGGAGTGTTTTTGACAGTGAGCTGACAAGAGGCTTGTACCTAGGTAAGTGACTGACGATTATATAAAGGAAAAGGAATGTAGGATCTAAACCTGCTGTTCAGTGAGGAGACCACATCTTTGAAATATTTGGAGGAATCTCCCCTCAAAGGCCCACAACTATTAAGAAAAGTAAAGTCATCATGAACTTCCAAGTACCACACCTTCACCCTAATACTATCCATGCTTCTTTTCTCTCATTTTTCTGCCTATTCTTGTAAGTGATTCTAATGAGAAACCTCTACTTTTAAGTGAGATCTAATTCCCATTCCCTAGTTCTCTCTCTCTTGCCTTTTGGTCTATACACGTGTCACTCATTTAAACATTTTGGTATTAAATATGTTCAGGTTCATGTATTCATTCTTTCAGCCAACACTTCATTATATTCTATGTTATAGAGAATATTTTTCTTTTCTTTTCTTTTTTTAAAAAGAATATTTAATTTATTTATTTGACAGAGAGAGAGATCACAAGTAGGCAGAAAGGCAGGCAGAGAAAGGGGGTGGGGAGAAGCAGGCTCTCTGCTGAGCAGAGAACCTGATGTGGGGCTCAATCCCAGGACCCTGAGATCATGACCTGAGCCGAAGGCAGAGGCTTAACCTACTGAGCCACCCAGGCGCCCCTGAAGAATATTTTTCTGGGAGACATAGATAATGTAAAATATATCAGCTAATAAGAAACTTATAGCTAGGGTTTGAGAAAAATAGGTGATGGGGATTAAGGCGTGCATTTGCTATGATGAACACTGGGTATTACATGCAAGTGTTGAATCACTATACTATACACCTGAAATTAATATTATACTGCATTTTAACTCACTGGAATTTAAATAAAAAAACTTTTTAAAAATACATAAAAATCTTTCAAAAGTAGAATTAATTGTATTTGTAAAATTAATTGCAGTTCAAATACCACAACCAGGAAAAACAGCTAAAGATTGAAAAGTGGAAAAGCCTCACAGAGCTATGACGGTTGGAGTCCTGGGAGTGATTTCAGTCACCTTGGTAGAGTTTTGGATATAAAAGTTATGTGCTTGCAATGGGATAGCAGAGGTTGCAGACAAGAAGAGATTGAGGTGAAGGAGGAGGATCAAGCAATTGCGTGATTCATGTAATCAACATAAAATAGAATGGGAGAGAGGGAAAAGGTCATAAACATGGATGATTCAGAGTAGAGGACACAGTAAGTACAAACATCCTGAGGCAGGTTCAGGCTCATGGTGTTTAAGGAGCCCAAAGGTGACCAGTATGGGGGCCGTGAGTAAACAAAGAGGAGAGAATCTGTGATCTGTGATCAGAAAGATAGATGCTGGAAAGAGTCGTTTTATAATGACCTTGTAAATTGTGCTTGAACTTTTTCTGAGTGAGATGGAAATAAGTAGATTTAAGCGGAGCTGTGACATGATTAGATTTTTATTTTTCAAAAGTACTATTTTTTTCCTATTTGCAGAAGAGGAAACTGAGACACAGACACTTGAAATAACTTGTCCAAGGTCAACAACTAGTAAGTGTTGGAAATAAGTTATAACCCAAGCCATATGTCTCTTAGCTCCTGAGCTATTTTTTCCTCTCCAAGTTAAATCAAAGGGGAGTATATATAGTGGACATGATTTCATCTAAAATGCAGGGGAACAGATAGAAGTTAACTTTTTAAAGTCAATTTTTAGGTGAGTTTTTAGATCCCATAAATAGCTAACTATAGCACATATACTACATGCGTTTATATTACATATAAACATTAGATGCATATAAATGCATCGTGAATTTTCTCTAAAACACTATATAATATATCTTCCTTTCTTAATCTTTTAGATATATTATATCAATATTATTATATGGATATACTTACATAATGAGGTTGTCTTCCAGATTCTTCCAATTTCAATTTCTTTTTTTTTAAAGATTTTATTTATTTGACAGAGAGAGACTCAGCAAGAGGGGGAACACAAGCAGGGGGAGGGGGAGAGGGAGAAGCAGGCTTCCCGTTGAGCAGGGAGCCTGATGTGGGGCTTGATCCCAGGATCCTGAGATCATGACCTGAGCTGAAGGCAGAGGCTTAACCCACTGAGCCACCCGGGGGCCTCCAATTTCAATTTCTAATTGAAACTTCCTTTCTTCTCTACATTCTTTTGTAAATGAAATTTTCCCATATTTTTGATTGATTTTTTAAAAGATTTTATTTATTTATTTGACAGAGAGAGAGAGGGAGAGATCACAAGTAGGCAGAGAGGCAGGCAGAGAGAGATGGGGAAGCAGGCTCCCCGCTGAGCAGAGAGCCCGATGTGGGGCTCAATCCCAGGACCCTGAGATCATGACCTGAGCCGAAGGCAGAGGCTTAACCCACTGAGCCACCCAGGTGCCCCTTGACTGATTTTTTTAAAGACAATTTTAAAGGCTTTTCCCAGCAATGTGTATAATGCATATGTTCAATTTTTTGCATCATCTTCAGGAATGTATTCCTTTTTTAAAAAAAGGTTTTATTTATTTATTTGAGACAGAGAGAGAGACAGAGATAGTGACAGTGATAGCAAGAGAGAGCACAAGCAGAGAGGAGAGGGAGAAGCAAGGCTCTCCACTGAGCAGGGAGCCTGGGGGGTGGGAGGGGCTCCATCCCAGAGCCCTCATGAACTGATCCAAATGTAGGCTCATAACCAACTGAGTCACCCAGGCACCCCGGATTTGCACCTTTTTAAAAATAAATTATTCTATGTTGTTTTAATCTTGGAATCAAGAACAATATTTTGCCTATTTTGTTGTTTTTTCAAAATAATATTTTTAATAGTGAAAGACAAATTGTCCTGTAATGTTTTACATTCAGGATTTATCTAATTGCAACCCCATGATTAGATTCACATTAAGCAATTTTGTCTGATCTGATCTTTAATTAAGGTTGTACACTTAAAAAAAAAAAAGATTTGGGGCACCTGAGTGGCTCAGTTGGTTAAGCAACTGCCTTTGGCTCAGGTCATGATTCCAGAGTCCCGGAATGGAATCCCACATCAGGATCCTTGCTTGGCGGAGAGTCTGCTTCTCCCTCTGACCTCTCCCCTCTCAAGCTGTCTCTCTCTCATTCTCTCTCTCTCTTAAATAAATAAAATCTTTGAAAATAATAATGAAAAAAGATATTTACTTTTTAGAGAGAGAGGGAGCTCAAGTGGGAGGAGCAGAGGGAGAGGAAGAGAAAATCCCAAGCAGACTCTGAAGGGAGTGCGGAGCCCAATGTGCGGCTCATCTCAGGACCCTGAGATCACAACCTGAGCCAAAACCAAGAGTCAGATGCTTAACTGACTGTGCCACCCAGGTGGCCCTAGGGTTGTGCACTTCTTAATTCATTATACCAGGAGGCAAAGTCAAGTTTTCTCATTATAGTGATGATAATTTTGATCAGGTGGTGGTTGGAGATGACTACCAGGTCTTTCATTGGAAAGGTACATTCCCCCCCTTATCACTACTAAATAATCTGTGCAGTGATACATGGAGACTGTATAATTGTCCTATAGAAATCTTTTACCCAAAATGTTTGGTATTCATTGGTTCTTATTCAAAACAAATTACACTGAGCTTTGGGAAAAGTGAAGTTCTAATTATATAACTTTCCTTCTGCATTTATTAGTTGGTCTTGCTTTGTTTAAAAAAAAAGTTTCGCCTCTCCACTTTTGTTAAGAAACACTACAGATTCATTGAGTCTTTTAAAAATCAATATCTTATAACCCATTATAATCGTTCTTCTTTTTGATGATTAAACTGTCATTCATAGTTGGCCATTGAAAGCCCCTTTCAGCTGGCTTCTGCATCCTTTCTCATGTATGCATGAGTCTTTAATGATCTTCTTATTTTCTGGCACAAAAATATGTTCCAATCTCATCTTGTATTTTTCTTTCCCCCAACTCGGAATTAGCCAGCTCATTAAGAAGCCTTAGTTTCTTCTATTAGGAAATGGTGTACATTGACCAATATCAGTGTACAGTGCATTCATTATTACTGGATTGTCATTGTTTTTATATCCATTAAGTAGAAAAAGACAGAGAACATACATTTTAGGGATGCCTGGGTGGCTCAGTTGGTTAAGCTGCTGCCTTCGGCTCAGTTCATGATCTCAGGGTCCTGGGATCAAGTCCTTCATCGGGCCCCTGGCTCGACAGGGAGCCTGCTTCTCTCTCTGCCTCTGCCTGCCACTCTGCCTGCTTGTGCATGCGTGCTCTTTCTCTGACAAATAAATAAATAAAATCTTTTAAAAAATTTTTTATAACTGGATCATACTAATAACTCTAATTGAAGTCCAAAAGACAAGATTCTGTCTTACTTTTCTATATTTGTTTTGTAACTTTTTCTTGAACAGTGGAAAACCCTATTTTCCACAACATGAGTGTATTTATTCAAGTCTTCCTTTCCAAAACCAGATAATAGTTTCAAAATTAGAATACCAGCACAACTACTAACTGAAAAACCTACTTGAAATCATATTCGATAATTATTATAGTTTCCTTTTCCTTTTTCCCTTAGAATATGTTACACCAAGTATTTCCAGTCAGACTACAGTTCATAAAGTGGCTAGATTAATTCTTTTTTGTGTGCATTTTCAACTTAATATACCATTTATCTTAACTGTTTAGATTATTTTTAGTTTATAATTGGAATATATAAAGCACTTATATGCTTTAAAAGTCAATATAAAAATATATTTAGAGGGGTGCCTGGGTGGCTCAGTGGGTTAAAGCCTCTGCCTTCGGCTCAGGTTATGATCCCAGGATCCTGGGATTGAGCCCCCGCACTGAGCTCTCTGCTCAGCAGGGAGCCTGCTTCCTCCTCTCTCTCTGCCTGCTTCCCTGCCTACTTGTGATCTCTCTCTGTCAAATAAATAAATAAAATCTTTTAAAATATGTACATATATTTATTTTAAAAAGTCAGGTTTGCAATCCTACCTGCTTCATTCATTGCCACTCTCTCTCTCTAGGTAACTTTTTGGAAAGGAGGGGTTTAGGGTAGTCTGATTAATCCTTTCAGCCTTTATTTTTTCAGAAATAGAGCATGTTCATATTTGTATTCCCAATTCTCCTTCCCTCTTTTACATGAGATATTACTCAAGTTGGGGGAAGGGCAGAGGGAGAGAGAAAATCTTAAGCAGGCTCCAATCAACTTGGAGTCTGAGGCCAGCTCCATCTCATGATCCTGAGATCATGACCTAAGCTAAAATCAAGAGTTGGACACTCAATTGTCTGAGCCACCCAGGCACCCTGTCCTGGTTTTCTTTTAATAATTACAAACAGGTTGTTTTGGAAATCATTCCATACATATACATTGGCAACAATTTTTTTTAATAACTTTTTTTTTTTAAGATTTTATTTATTTATTCGTTAGAGAGAGAGAGAGCAAGCACAGGCAGACAGAGGCAGAGGGAGAAGCAGGCTCCCCGCCGAGCAAGGAGCCCGATGTGGGACTCGATCCCAGGATCGCTGGGATCATGACCTGAGCCGAAGGCAGCCGCTTAACCAACTGAGCCACCCAGGCGTCCCTTAATAACTTTTTTAAAAAAGATTTTATTTATTTATTTGACAGAGAGAGAGAGAGCAAGCACAGGCAGACAGAGTGGCAGGCAGAGGCAGAGGGAGAAGCAGGCTCCCCGCCGAGCAAGGAGCCCGATGTGGGACTCGATCCCAGGACGCTGGGATCATGACCTGAGCCAAAGGCAGCCGCTTAACCAACTGAGCCACCCAGGTGTCCCGCAACAATTTTTTAAATGTATAAAATTGACTTATCTTTCTTGGTGTTATATATTGATCTTTGCCATAACTAATTAATTATTGGAATTAACAATTCCAATAATTAGTAGAGTTTCCATGCAGGCAGTCACAAAATTTGTAAATATTTTCAGTTGTGTTTCTTGCTTTCCTGTGCTTATAACATAATGCTCCTGTCTAGTCTTATCACTGTGGCTGCACCTTTCAGGAAGTGTTCAATAGGAACACCACTACTATGTATTGTTCATCTTTTTTCATGGTTTTTATATGCATAACTTTTTTTTCTTCTTTAAATTTTTTTTTAAATTTTGGAATCATTTTATATATTCAAAAAAAGTTGCAAAATAATATAGAGAGCTTCTATATTCCTCACCTAATACCAATTTCCTCTACTTTTTTGTGGTATATTTGAATTTACCCATCACCATTGTTTTCGTTCCTTCCAACATAGTATATCTTTCATAAACTTCATGATTTATCCTTTCTTTGTTTTGTTTAAGGTAAGCGCCTATATCTTTGTATACCTCCTTATATAAATGGTAGCAGCATACACTATACAGTTTACTCCACCTTGTTCTTCTACTTTAAAAATCATGAAGATTGGGGCACCTGGGTGGCTCAGTGGGTTAAAGCCTCTGCCTTCGGCTCAGGTCATGATCTCAGCGTCCTGGGATTGAGCCCCGCATGGAGCCCTGCATCAGGCCCTGCTCAGGAGGGAGCCTGCTTCCCTTCCTCTTTCTCTGCCTGACTCTCTGCCTACTTGTGATCTCTGCCTGTCAAATGAATAAATAAAATCTTTAAAATAAAAAGAAAAGATGGGGCACTTGGGTTGCTCAGTGGGTTGGGCCTCTGCCTTCAGCTCAGGTCATAATCCTGGGGTTCCAGGATCGAGCCCCACGTCAGGCTCTCTGCTCAGTGGGGAGCCTGCTTCCCTCTCTCTCTGCCTGTCTCCCTGCCTACTTTTGATCTCTCTCTCTCTGTCAAATAAATTTAAAAAAAAGAAAAGAAAAAGTCATGAAGATCATTCAATAGGAATATACAGATACTTCTCACTTCTTTATACAGTTACTTAGAACTCTACTGTGTTCATGTATTATACAGAGTTCAAGTAGTATTAAGTTGGTAGCTATTTGGATTCATTATAGTCATTTGCTTTTATAAATAGTTCTGTAGTGGATAACCTTCTGCATAAACCTCTTCAGATTCTTTCCCAAAAGTATATGTTTGGGTTCCTAGAATTGGAATTGCTTGCTCAAGAAATTGCTTGCTCAAGAAATAAATGCTTACCCTAATTTTGCTAGAAACTGGCAAATATCCCTGTATGGTAGTTGTACCATTTTTATTCACTACCCTGAATGTATGAGAGAGGTTACTTACTTAATAGCCTTCTAACAGACTAAATTATCAGACTTTTGAGTTTTTGCCAAAGTATACTTTGAATTTATTCCAAAATTTAAGAATCATTGACTTCATCTTTTCTGATCCCTTTCCCCCCCATGCCTTCCAATTTCACTTTTCAATTTCTATACTTTATCTCTCAAATTGCACCACCATATAAGAACTATAAATCTATTTACATTATAAACATTAATGTCAATGTAATTCTGCCTTTTATAAGTTTTGTGTCTTCTTCCTCCCCCCAAAAGCGAATGTTTTTATTTGTGCTTTCTTTCAGAATATAAATGTAGGTGTGAGAACAAGAAGTTATCTCTGAAAAAGAATGACTATAAAATAGATTCATCCCAATGGGTTATAATGGAAGGATATACAAAGCATGGACTTAAAGAGGGATCTCAGGAAAGACATTTTAGCCAAGTCTCATGTGCCTCTGAAGACATGTCCCCTTTCATTCAGCATACATCTCTCCCTCGACATCAAACATTTAATGCCAAAGAGAAATCTTATGAATGCCAAAAATATAAAAATGCCTATGGACAGGACTCAAAACTTACTACACATCAAGAAGGTCATACTGGCAAGGAATTATATAACTGTAAGGAATATGGGAAGGCCCTCAGTAGAACTTCAAAACTTAGTTCATATCATTCAGTGCATTTTGGCATGAGACCCTATGAATATGAGGAATGTAGGGAGTCTTTGAATAGTGACTCAGAATTTATGCAACATCAGATAATTTTTACTACAGAGAAATCTAATGAATTTAAGGAAAGTGGGAAAGTCTTTACTGGTGCCTCACAGTTTTTTCTATGTCATCACATTCATACAAGTGGGAAACCCTTTAAGTGTAAGGACTGTGTTAGAGAATTTAGTAATGGTACAGCCCTTATTCGTCATCAGAGGATTCATACTGGTGAAAAACCCTATGATTGTAATGAATGTGGAAAGTCTTTTAGTACTAGTTCAATATTTAGAGTACATCAGAGGATTCACACAGGTGAGAAACCCAATGAATGTAAAGAATGTGGAAAAGCCTTTCGTCATTCTTCATACCTTACTCAACATCAAAGAATTCATACTGGTGAGAAACCTTATAAATGTAAGTATTGTGTTAGGGCATTTAGTAATGTTTCGGCCTTTATTCGTCATCAGAGAATTCATACTGGTGAGAAACCGTACAAATGTAAGGAATGTGGAAGAGCCTTTAGTACTGGCTCAATACTTACAGCACATCAGAGAATTCACTCAGGTGAGAAACCCTATTTATGTAAGGAATGTGGGAAAGCCTTTCGTCAGTCTTCAGACCTTACTCAACATCAGAGAATTCATACTGGTGAGAAACCCTATGAGTGTAAGGAATGTGGAAGGGCCTTTTGTCGTTCATCAGAACTTTCTCGACACAAGTTAATTCATGCTGATGAGAAATTGTATGAATGTAAGGAATGTGGAAAGATCTTGAGTAGAGATTCAATACTTATAAAGCATCAGAAAATTCACACTGGTGAGAAAGCCTGGGAATGTAATGAATGTGGGAGAGTTTTCACTTGTGCAACATACCTGACCCGGCATCAGCGAATTCATACTGGTGATAAACCATATACTTGTAACAAATGTGAAAAAGCCTTTCTTCGTTCTTCAGACCTTATTCTGCATCAAAGAAGTCATACTGGTGAGAAACCCTATGAGTGTAAGGAATGTGGGAAGGCTTTTGCAAGAGGATCAAATCTTAATCGCCACCAAAAAGTTCATAATGGTAAGAAATAGTAGGAAAAAAGCTTTGTAAGACCTTTAGGCATATCTTTCAGGTAACATGAAATGAAAGAGAAACCACAGAAATGTAATAGAAGAAATCCTAAGAATTTATTGGTAAAAAATATAGAAATATAATAAATAGAGAATGCTTTATGTGTTTCACAGTTTAACTACCATAAGAATCAAATCAATATTGGAAGGCCTCTACCAATGGCTTATTCCTTTCTAAATTTTAAAAACTTTTTATCATGACTGGAAAAAAGTGAAAAATCTTTTTTGTTGCATTTTTCATATTTTAAAATACTTCAAATCCACTTTATTTTTTATATGGCTATAAGTAGTTTGGTTTATGCATAGCTAAAACGCTGTTTTATTATAAGTTGTACGTTAAATTTTTGTATTTATTTTGTTCTCACCAAAATTCTTTTTTTAGTATTTTATTTATTTATTTATTTAATGTTTTCAGTATTCCAACATTAATTGTTTATGCACCACACCCAGTGCTCCATGCCGTCCTTAATACCCACCACCAGGTTCACCCATTCTCCCACCCTTCTCCATTCCAAAACCCTCAGTTTGTTTCTCAGAGTCCACAGTCTCTCATGGTTCATCTACCCCTCCAATTTACCCCAATTCACTTTTCCTTTCCTTCTCCTAATGTCCTCCATGTTATTCCTTATGCTCCATAAGTAAATGAAACCATATGATAATTGACTTTCTCTGCTTGACTTATTTCAGTCAGCATAATCTCTTCCAGTCCCTTCCATGTTGACACAAAAGTTGGATATTCATCCTTTCTGATGGAGGCATGATATTCCATTGTATGTATGGACCATATCTTCTTTATCCATTTGTCTGTTGAAGGGCATGTTGGCTCTTTCCACGGTCTGGCGATTGTGGGCATTGCTGCTATGAACATTGGGGTACAGATGGCCCTTCTTTTCACTACATATGTATCTTCATAGTAAATACCAGTAGTGCAATTGCAGTGTCATAGGGTAGCTCTATTTTTAAGTTTTTGAGGAATCTCCACACCGTTTTCCAAAGTGGCTGCACCAACTTGCATTCCCGCCAACAGTGTAAGAGGGTTCCGCTTTCTCCACATCCTCTCCAACACTTGTTGTTTACTGTCTTGTTGATTTTGTCCATTCTAACTGGTGTAAGGTGGTATCTCAATGTGATTTTTGATTTAAATTTCCCTGATGGTGAATGATGATGAACATTTTTTTCATGTGTCTGTTAGCCATTTGTATGTCTTCTTTGTAGAAGTGTCTGTTCATGTCTTCTGCCCAATTTTTGTCATGATTATCTGGTTTTGGGGTGTGAATTTGAAGCGCCTATAGATCTTGGATATCACCAAAATTCTTAACACTTCACAACTTACTCAGTAACTATTTCCTGATGCTATTTGGGCACAGTTTTGTGACATTTTATATTTTTAGCGTTATAAACTTGGACTTAATGAATCTTTTTATACCCCAACATCCAATTTGGAAACTCTTCAATTGATCTTTTTATAATAAACTTTTACCTGCACATCTTTGCATCTCTACCATTTTATTTAAAATATTATTATTTTAAGTGGTTCCTGACTGGCTCAGTGAGAGGAGCATTCAGCTCTTGATCTCAGGGTTGTGAGTTTGAGCCCCATGTTGGGTGAAGAGATTACTTAAAAATAAAATCTTTTAAAAAATAAAATATCAGGGGTGCCTGGGTGGCTCAGTGGGTTAAAGCCTCTGCCTTCGGCTTGGGTCATGATCCCAGGGTCCTGGGTTCGAGCCCCGCATCAGGCTCTCTGCTTGGCAGGCTCTCTCCTCTCTCTCTGCCTGCCTCTCTGCCTACTTGTGATCTCTGTCTGTGAAATAAATTTTAAAAAATCTTTAAAAAAATAAAATAAAATATCATTACTTTAAGACATATATTTTAATATTGATAAAGTGATAGAATGATTTCTATGTATAAATTAATATTTTTATTTCATAGATGTGATATTTTATTATAATAATTTTCTCTAAATTTTTAAATTCTACAAAAATCCAATAGAGTTAACTTTCATCCCCCAAAGGGGCTATAACTATTGTCAAATTGTTGGAACAAATCCTTTTATAAATTTATTAAAGTGTAATCACATTATTCAAATTGCCTCATAAATTGCCTCTTAATGACAAGATATGTCATATAGGACATTCCATGTGATTAAGTGTGTTAATTAAGACTGTACCATTATTTTTACCAAGCATCTATGGTCAAATACTATGACTGACTCCACTTTTGGTGTTTATAAGGAATGTCATTTTTAGCATCCTACTTGGCACACTGTATTTGCTTGTCTTTTTTTCATTGTTTTTGAAATAAACCATACATACCTCTTGCCATGTGCACATTTTAAACATGGCAGATTAAACTGGCTTCCCTTTGATCGTACTGTGCTATGCCATTTTTCTCTCTTCCATTCTGTGCAGTTTTTCCTAATGATTTTGCCCAAATATAATGTGGGGACATTAATTTTTTGAAAAAAATTATTCATTTCCATTGCAATGTATTTCTATTAAAAACATATTCCTATATATTATTATACATTATGTGAAATGAGCATGATATATTCCCTAGCATACTTGGGTTTTGTAAGGACCAAATGAGTTAATTTACACAAATGCTTATAATTGAAACTTTAACATACTCAGTAAATATAATCCATTGTCAAGATTATTTTTTCCTTTGGCTATTTTATTATTTATGGAAAGGCTTTTAACTATGGTGTATATTTGGTTTAATATCAGAAATTTAATATTAGAGAAAAATGCTAAACTTCCAATTAATATAGCAAAATCATCGTCATTCATTCCTTCTTGGTCATGAAGAAAAAAAACATAAAAATATAGTGAGTAATGCCTTTATTCATACCAACCTTATATGTCAAATCCTAACATTTGTGTAAGCATGAAACATTATTGAAAATGTTATTGCCCATATTGTCTGGCTGATTAAAAAATAGCACTGGATTATAGGAACATCTGACTCTTGATCCAATGCATGTTGAAACTACCATTTTACAAAGGATGAAATATGAACAAATTGTGATTTCTTTGAACATAAGATTTGCTGAGAATCCTACACAGGAAGACCTGTGGGAGGTGGGCAAAATTACTCATAGAACTTATAACTCTAAATCCAGACATATAAAAATAAATAAATAAATCCAGTTATGTATTACAACAATTATACTTGAAATCTAGTACTGGTACTACAGGGATGAAGAGGAAGTTTCCATTTATCTGGGACTCAAACTGCCTTAAGAATGGGGTTTAGCTTGGTTAGTCCTGGTGTCTCCGAGGAGGTATGATACAGGTGGTTCTGAAAAGTTTGGAACAACTTTGAACTAAAATCAACAGCTTCTACTAGGAACTATGGCCAATAAAAGAACTTATTACTTTTCTGTTGCTGCATAACAAATTGCCATGATTTTGGCAGCTTAGATCAATACACGATTATTATCTGAAAGTTTTAATGGGCACAGGTGAGGGCATGGCTTAGCTGGGTCCTCTGCTCAGGGTCTTACAAGGTGGCAGTTGTGGTGTCAGCTGGGGGTAGTGTCTCACTGAATGTCCGGGGTCATCCTCCAAGTTCACATGTTTGTTGGCAGAATTAATTTTCTTGAAGCTGTGCAATGGTGGTTTGCTTCTTCAGTGGCAGCAGAAGATATTTTTACTTCTCTCTCTGACCTATAGATGTTTTAAAAGCTGCATCATCTCTCAGATCCTACCCATTCAGGATAATCTCCTTTTTGATTCACTTAAACTGTTTAGGGACCTTGATTATATCTGCCCAAATCCTTCACCTTTGCCATATAACTTAACATAATTATGGAGATGATATACCATCCCTTTTGCCACATTTTATTCATTAGAAGCAATGTATGGAGGTGTTAGGGCTGACGTACAGAGATAAGATACTAACTGCTTCAGTGGCCTCATTTCTTGTTTTTGAGGCAAGAGGAAAGCAACCATCTTTTCAATCGTGAAGGTAGGAACACACCACACAAAACAACAACTTTTGTTACCAGGTCTCTTGGTTCTTGTCCCAGATGCACCAAAGTATTGGGAAACCTGAGACCAGAAGGGGGAGATAGAGTTTATTGAGTAGGTAAGTATAATACACTCAAGAGAGAAAGTGGGCTAGCCGGAGTGAGAGTGGCAACGACCTCCAGAAGCTCTAGCTGCATCCTTTTAAGCCTGTTTTCTGCAAAGGTAAATTTGGCTTTGATTGATAATTTTCACTGATTGTGGTTATAGAACATTTTGGCTTCTGTGCATGTGCCTACCCATGATGCATTCTGTCATAATTGTTTTTACTTATACTTGTATTTATTTACAAATGTATATTTATGAGTTTCTAGTGAGCTTTTGCTGTGACCTTAAAGTTACTTAACCTAAAGTGGCACCTTTTGTGCAAATGCTCAGTTCTTGGACTCCCCCTGTGGCTTTTGAGCCAGCTCTGTGGCTAGGCCACTTGGAGGTGGCTCTGAAGGTGCAGCTGTTAACTCTTGGGGGTGGCCAGCATCTGCTATATCCCTCCTTTCTCATGCTTAACTAGCTGCCTCACACTTCTAAGTAATTCTTTATCTAAGAGACAATCCCATTTTTCATCATCTTTGACATCTTTACTCTTTAGTGTCCAAAACATTAACCAGTAGATACATGTAGTTAATTAAATTTAGATTTAAAGTAAATAAAATTTAAAATTCATTTTCTCTGTCTCATTAGGCACATTTCAGGTGCTCAATAGTTGCATTCAGCCAGTGGCCATTGTGTTGGGCAGCATATTATAGGACATTTTTGTCATTGCAAGAAATTATACCACACAGTCCTATGGCACAAATGATCTTTCAGTTATTGAATTATAGGAGAAAACTTGGTGTTCATTGGCTCTGCTGAATACCCTGCAGTGATATCCACAGACAGGGAGAGTTGGCACCAGGTACTTTGTGGCTTCATCTAGATCCATGAGAAAAAAAAGTTGTATTTTATCACCCTTTTGCACATCAAACTATGATGAAAGACCAATTTGAAGTTGCCTTGGTAGAAAATTAACATAGAGGAGAAGTCAACGAACCCATGTACAAATATTCTTTTCTAAAAATTTTTTAAAAAGATTTTATTTATTTTTGAGAGAGAGAGAGAGAGCACATGAGCAGGGGGTGGGGAGTGATGGAGGGGTAGAGGAAGAAGCAGACTCCTCACCAAGCAGGGAGCCTGATGCAGGACTCAACCCCAGAATTCTGGGACACTGACCTGAGCCAAAGACAGATGCTTAACTGACTGAGCCACCCAGGCACCCTCATGTACAAATATTCTTTTAAAATAGAAGATCCCATAGGGGGAAAAAAACGTGCTTTTATGGTAGTCACAAAAAAATAAGCTATGAAGAAAAAAATTAAACAGAAATGTCCATAATCATTATGTGAAATAAAAAATTTTCCAAAGCAATCAGAAAATGAAAAAATAAAAGGATATAACATCTGGAATTGCAGTACTGACATCATTAAGAAATCATAATTCCTTAGATTATAAATGTGATGTAATCTCAATTTAAAATACCCAGGAATTTTTTTAGACATATGAGCTAATTCTAATGAAAAAATAAATCAGAATAACCAGTACAATTCTGAAGAAGGAGGAGAAGAATTGGATAAATAGGACCATCAGATATTAAGATGTATTATAACTCCATAATAATTAGGAGTGTAGCTCTAGCAAAAATATAATAGAACACTAGAAGTACTTCAAAATCCAGCTATAGATCCAAGCACGTAGGAAAGATAGTATATGATAATGAAGGCATTTTGGATCATTTAATACCCTTTGAATCTTGAGGAGTTAGATGTATTATATGTATATGTTATGTATAGGTTTTTTTTTAAAAAGATTTTATTTATTTATTTGATAGACAGAGATCACAAGTAGGCAGAGAGGCAGAGAGGCAGAGAGAGAGAGGAGGAAGCAGGCTGTCCGCAGAGCAGAGAGCCCGATGCGAGGCTCGATCCCACAACCCTGGGATCATGACCTGAGCCGTAGGCAGCGGCTTTAACCCGCTGAGCCACCCAGGTGCCCCATGTATAGGTTTTACAACAAATATTTTTAGTAGCCATATGGCAAAGATAGGACAAATTTGTATCCATATTCAAACAATCTGAAATTTCTGTAGTTTACTTAAAAATAAAAAGAGAAGGTATAGTTTTAAATTGATAAGACTGTTGACTACAACCTTAAGGAAATAAATTAACATCAGGAATGGGAAAAAGTGACATCAAGTGGCCTCTGATATGATACATTGGGAAGGACACAATATCACATGGAGTATTCTTGTCAAAAATATTTAGCCTGAAGTTCAACAAGGGGAAATAATTTTCTTAAATGTGTAGAAGAACATTCTGGGGGAGAAAAGCAGTCTGGATACCAAAAATACGAAGTTTTGAGGTACAAGAGATCTGTTAGCTGTTCTAGATCTAAAAGACTAATGAGATATGCCAACTAAATGCAATGCATGACCTTTGTATCTTGGAATTTAAAAGAAATTTTAGGGGTGCCTGGGTGGCTCAGTGGGTTAAAGCCTCTGCCTTCGGCTCAGGTCATGATCTCAGGGTCCTGGGATTGAGCCCCACATCGGGCTCTCTGCTCGGCGGGGAGCCTGCTTCCCCCTCTCTCTCTGCCTGCCTCTCTGCCTACTTGTGATCTCTGTCTGTCAGATAAATAAATAAATTCTTTAAAAAAAAAAAAAAGAAACTTTAAAATCATTGTTGGGGGGGCACCTGACTGGCCCAGTTGAAATAGCATGTGACTCTTGATCTTGGGGTTGTGAGTTCGAGCCTCACACTGGGTGTAGAGATCACTTAAAATAAATGAAACTTAAAAGAACTGTTGGGATAATTGGGAGAAATTTTTAATATGTACCATATATTTGATTATAATATTGTGTGATCAACTGCTAAATTTCCAAAGTATATTTACTATGGTTGTATTAGACAATATGCCGATTTATAGGACATGTGTAAAATATGGACATGTCTGTAAAACATAGATTATACCATTAATGGCCTTATCTAATTGGGTAGCCACATGGGAGAGGGAGAAAAAAAATGGACCCCTAATGCGCAGCTCAAAGCAAACTAAAATGCAGATGGTTCAAAGATGTAGATTAAGAATCGAAACCAAGGGGTGCCTGAGTGGCTCGGTGGGTTGAGCCTATGCCTTCAGCTCAGGTCATGATCTCAGGGTCCTGGGATTGAGCCCTGCATCAGGCTCTCTGCTCAGCAGGGAGCCTGCTTCTCCCCTCTCTCTCTGCCTGCCTCTCTGCCTACTTGTGATCTCTGTCTGTCAAATAAATAAATAAAATCTTTTTTAAAAAATGTGAAACAAAAACATCCTAGAAATAGAAGATAATAATGTGAAATTAACTCAAAGCCATGAAGCCATTGTAGTAAAATATATTTATCTACTTTGGCATGGCAAGATATTTGAAACACTATTGAAAAAATATAAATCCCAAGCTGAGAGAATTTTGTTTTTAAAGACTGCATCTCACCCAGCCTTTTTAAAAAAAATTTATTTATTTGATAGACAGAGATCACAAGTAGGCAGAGAGGCAGAGAGAGAGAGGAGGAAGCAGGCTGTTCACAGAGCAGAGAGCCCGATGCGGGGCTCGATCCCACAACCCTGGGATCATGACCTGAGCCGAAGGCAGTGGCTTTAACCCACTGAGCCATCCAGGCGCCCTGAGAATTTTTAAACAGAAAACTGTCTGCCTGTACCCCTGGGGCTAATAATACATTATATGTTAATTTAAAAAAGGAAAAATGTCTATATTAATAACAAAAATAGGTACTACAAATCATTAAGAGAAAACATAAACAATGATCTAACAGAAAATAGGTGAGTATGAAAAAATATAGAAGAAAAGCTGCAAAGGAATTTTTATTCCTTTGGAAAGATTTTCATCTCCTTTCCCAATAAGATATATATAATTTGTGTAGTTTTCACTTATCAGACTGAAAAAATAAATGTGGTATCTAATATTTTAGCCACAGGCTGGGTAAACAGGGATCTACACATGTTGCTGTTGGACAGTTATATTGCTATAACTTAATGGGGGCAGTAGGAAATACCTATCAAAAAAAGTGCAGGTACACATTTCTCCAAAATTTTTGCAACAGATGCCCAGAGACATATCCACAAGAAACAAGAATATAATTTATGGCACTAGTGTAGTAGCAAAAGGGGAGTAGGGTCAATTACCAGTAATAAGTTGGTTAAACAAATTATCATACATCTTTTAAATGGACAGTATATAGTAAATTAAAAGAACAAGGTATGTATATATTAATATGAAGTTACAAATATTCTAGGTGTGTATAATGAGCTAATATTTTTGTTAAAAGTCTACCATATTTATCTACCATATTTATCAGACACACACATATAAACAAGCACACCCACTGTCGTGGTTGGAGAGTGGTGAATGCACTGGTTGCTTGGAGAATATTGGGTGTCCAGGAGACAAGTTTGCAAGGTGTTCAGTTTTCACCTTCTGTAATTTATGTTTTATTTAGCATATGCAAAAATTAGTCAACCATGATCAAAAATTTTAAATAATTAAAAAAATCAATCTTGGGTGGTAATCCGTTCCTACTCTCTGGCTATCACTAAACTTTTGGTTTTGTGACTCTGGAAACCAGAGTCAAAAAAGTTTAGTTGGTTTTCTGTAGAACAGAGTAATGATTCCCCAGATGGGATTGAGTGAGCCAAGGGCATTCGCAGCCTTCTGCTTCTCAGGCAGTGGTTACTAAATAACATTAACTTCTGATTAGCAACAGTACTCTGGAGAACACTGACCCATCTCACAGCGCTTTAAGGTCTCGCAAGCGCCTCCAAGTCGCGCAGGCGCTGGTGCAATTTGGTAAAGAGTTTTATCTTTGGCCTTGTTGGTGTTGGTACTTTTGCTTGGGGAGTACGCTGAGTTCCAGTCCCGTCGTCGCACTACCGGATGGGCACAAGCATAACCTTGCGATTGGAGGCCGTATATCCGGTCAGCTTGTGCATTTGTTGCCTCTGAATTACCAGCGAGTGTTACTTTAACATAGGGAGGTTGGTTATGTGTGGGGGCGACTGGGACTGACCAGCTGTGCTTCCGGGAGCCACTGCCTTCTTGAGGACAGAGGTGCCTTCGGTTCTTTGATATGGGGCCTGAATTGGGGCGCATCTCCAGCTCAGGATCTTGATTGCGGCAGGTTTTTCTGCTGTAGATCTACTCTCCATGAGTCCTGCTCCCCAGCTGTAGCAGGGACAGAGAAATGCTCAGAAGCAAGGTGGTGCCAGGTAGGGGGCATTCGTGTCGGCATCTCCAGGCACGCTGGCTGCCCAGAGGCCATTCTGCTGCAGCTGGAGCTTTGGTCTCTGGCGGAATTTGTCCATTCTCTGCCCCATCCTTGTCAGTGTATCTGTGTGAAGTGGAGAGAATGGACAACGGGGAAGCAGAGTATAGGCCCTTTGAACCAGGTTGTTCTGGGAATCGAGGCCCACGTTACTCTGCTAGCCCTGCAGGGTCAGGACTCTGCCCTTTTCCAGAAGGGGAGCCCCGAGGAGACTGCACGTGGTGCAAGACTGAAAGCCAAGACCCAGGTGAGGTGATGCTTCCTTTCTGTTTCCTGAAACACAGTGAGCATTTGCCTTCTTTATCCAGCTCTTTTCTGGATAGGAGCATCTCTTTCAGGACCTCCTGACCATTTCCTTCCATCCCATCTACTCAGCTGTGTTGCCTAGATGCCCCCTCTGGATGGCAACAAGTCTTCATGACTTTTTTTTTTTCTATAAATCGTTGTTTTTCCACGTGGCGTAAGGAATGTTGATTAAGCAGAAGTGCACAGGGAGGAAAAAGAGGATATTCTTTGCTAAATGAACCTATTTTACCCGGACTGTGATGTGATGAGGTCAAGTAGAGCACTTAAGTGGGAGCTCACATCTGGAAGATTATGATCATCTCCACAGACTGTCTAGTAAGACAAAATAGGAGTTGGGTTGGTGTTGTTCAGCGTTCATTTGACCTCAGCCTCCTTGTGAATCTTTCAATAATTTTGGGACCTCAGAAACCAGGAACATTTGTTACAGCTTAGTGATGCCAATTACAGGTTGAATTATACCAGAGTCTAAGTTGTTTGAGAACCTTATTGTTAGAGCCCCAGACAGACAGACCTTAAAGGTCTTATTAGTGCCAAATACCAAAATGAGAAGAAAGATTAAGTCAACTAACTGCCTTCAATATTTATACTGGTATTTCCAATTATTCTCATTTTACTGTTTTTGGAGGAATCAAGTGTAGTAGTCATTATTCCTTGGCTTCTTTGTGTGTTGGAGTGGAAAATTCGCTTTTCCCCACATTTCTCTCACCAGGATTATAACATGATTTTTACTTAATTCTATAGTATATGTATGTAGTTATTACTGTGTAAGTATTAGAGCTGAGCCAAGTAGTATACTAAGCAGACATATTATTTTTAGAATAATGTTTGTTTGTTTTCCTGGAGCTAGTTATCTTTTAAAGTTATTTGCTCGGTTTTCCACATTTGTGTGCTAACCCATCAAAATGTGTAAAACTTACTGTCACTTGGCTATCAATAATATTCTTCATATTGTCACAGTCATCAGTCATTTAGTTCTTCAGAACTTTCTTCTGGTTTCCTTTGTTTTACTGTTCCTGACTCTAGAGATTGTGCTGCAGACTTGCTACATAGCTGTCATCCTGGTACTTTCCTTTCAGAGTAGCACTGAATCTTCTGTTCTCTCCTGTGACTCTTATTTCCCACCATCCGGATGCCTAATATGCCTCTTTGATGGTTTACTCTATGGTTTTTATGGAGCACAACCTGTTACTTCCAAGCAAAGATGCATAGGAACAGGTGGGGAATCTTTTGAGCCGTTCCTTGTCTGGACTTTAAATTGGTTCTCAACCAGGAAAAATTTTGCTCCTACCCGCACTCCCTCCAGGGACAGTTGGCAATGACTACAGATATTTTTGGTGTCAAAGTTGGGATGAGAGTGCTACCAGCATCAGGTGGAGGTCAGGGTTGTTGCTAAACATCCAACAAACAGTGCACAGGACAGCACCGCCCCCACCCAAGACAAAGAATTATCCAGCCTCAAATGTCAACAAGGCTAAGTCTGGGAAACTCTCCTCTAAATATGTCTTTATATCAATTTCTAGAGTTTAACAGTGATATTTAGAAGTCCATTGCATTTCTGATTCCTGATACTTTATATACAACCTGGTTTTTTGTCTTAATTTTTAAAAGGATCATCTCTTTATTTCTTTTATTATCAAATTTTATTCTAAGATGCTTTTGTAGAGGTGATCACTTTTTCTCTAAATGGGTCAACAGTAAGCAGAGGAAATTACCATCTACTGACAATTATATACCAAGCGTTATTAGACTGAATGATGGCTTATACTATTTCACATAATAGAGAAATTTTACTTGGCTGGTCTTTGTACATCCCAAACCTGGTTGGATACTGGAAATATCCTACTGTGAATGGGTGGTTTAAACTATCTTCAGGAATTGGAAAGTTTGAGAACATAAATTGAATCATACTGACATCCAGGCATCCAGACCCAGCCTGTTCTATCTATCCTTTCCTATAAACACTCTTATCACCTGTGTGTTCACCTTTTTCTTTTCTCTTCCCATGTAAAATCCTTTGTTTTTATTATAACCTTAATACACAGATTTATTTTTTCAGGGACTGATGTTCAAAGATGTGTCTATGGACTTTACTCAGGAGGAACATGAATGCCTGGATTCTGATCAGAGAGATTTGTACAGAAATGTGATTTTGGAAACTTATAACAACCTGATCTCAGTTGGTAATCATGTTTGTCTCTAAAAATTCAGTCTTCCCTCTGAAATATTTGCTCCTCCCATTGTGCATTTCTCAGCTCCTTTCAACTATCCTATATATTCCATTTCCATGTTCCCAAAGAGAAAGTTTGAGCTCTGTAGAGTTGAAAATGTGCAGATATGCTGGGGCTGAGGCTCCATCTTCTCTAAATAATGACCTTTCCTCTTTGATTTTGAATTCTGGGCCTCTCATAGTAAAACAGTGTACCATTTCTCTTGGAAGTAGGACTCTCCATTCCTAAGCCAGGTGTGGTATCTTTACTGGAGCGAGGAAAAGAGGCCTGGATGGTTGACTGAGAGCTGACAAGGGACTTGCTTCCAGCTAAGTGTGTGATGGTCAGGCAAGGAGAGGGCATTGAAGGATGTAACCCAGCCGCTTATGAAAGAAAGAACTCTGGGAGATGTTTTCTGGGAAGTTTCTATCAACAGTCAGAACCTGTAAAGAAAAGTAAGACCTCTGTGCCAAATTGTCTAAATGTCCCTACCTTTACCTCTACCTCTCACTTCCGTACTTCTCTTTCATCCTTCCTTCCCATTTCAAAGTGGGAATATAACCCTTGTGCCTCTTCAGTGACCAGGTTCTACCTTTATTTTGTATACAATTCTAACACAGTTGCCCCTTTTCTTTTGCATTTAGATTTGTGTGTCGTTTTTCTCTTTTAAAGTTTTGAGATTTCTCTTACCTGAACCAGTTTTCTTTTTAATTCATTATTTCATATATTTATTAATTTCTTCTTCCAACCAACAGTAACTGATTTTATAATTTGTATGAGGTGCATTATTAACTGATGGAAAGATTATAAGATTTTAAGCTATTGAGTTTATGGACTAAGAAAACCCATGAACATGCCCATAAATAATTTTTTTAAAGTAGGATCAACTTCAAGAGGGGCAGTCAGAAGAAAGGTGTAAAGATGGGAAAGTCAGGGGCGCCTGGGTGGCTCAGTGGGTTAAAGCCTCTGCCTTCAGCTCAGGTCATGATCCCAGGGTCCTGGCATCGAGCCCCGCGTCAGGCTGTCTGCTCAGCGGGGAGCCTGCTTCCTCCTCTCTCTCTGCCTGCCTCTCTGCCTACTTGTGATCTCTCTCTGTCCAATAAATAAAATAAATAAAATCTTTAAAAAAAGATGGGAAAGTCAAAAGCTCCTGTCTTAGATCATTTGGGCTGCTATAACAAAGTACCAGAGAATTGGTGGCTTCTAAACACAAATTTATTTCTCACAGTTCCAGAGGCTGGGAAGTTCAGGATCAAGGCTCCTACAGATCGAGTGTCTGATGCAACTCCACTGACTCATAGTTGATCATCTTGCTGTGTCCTCACAGGGCAAAAAGGAGATCTCATTTTCTCCTTTTTTGAGGGGGGGGTCTCTTTTCTAAGAGACAGCTCTGCCTGCATGACCTAATCACCCCCAAAGGCCCTACCTCCTAATACTGTTGCTAAGGGCTTAGAATTTCAATATATGAATTTGGGGGAGATGTAAACATTCAGTGCATTATAGCCCCGAAAGAGATGTAAGTCCTGGCACATTGGGAGTGACTGCAGTTACCTCTGTAGAGAGTACTGGGGATAAAGGGCAAGTGCCTAAAATCCCAAGGCAGAGCACACAGGCAAGGAGAGACTGAGGTGAAGGAGAACCAAATAGGTGCATTCTTCCTTTCCACTAACATTTATTAGAAAGTGCAATCTAGGGCGCCTGGGTGGCTCAGTGGGTTAAGCCGCTGCCTTCGGCTCGGGTCATGATCTCAGGGTCCTGGGATCGAGCCCCACATCGGGCTCTCTGCTCAGCATGGAGCCTGCTTCCCCCCCCCTGCCTGCCTCTCTGCCTACTTGTGATTTATCTGTCAAAAAAAATAAAAATAAAATCTAAAAAAAAAAAAGTGCAATCTATGTGGTTATCTGGAAAGAGGGAATTTCAGGCAAAAGGTATAGTAGATACATAGACTATGAGGTAAGAACAGAATTATTATGATTGAAGAACAGCAAGGTGGCCTGTATGGCTCAGACAGAGTGAAGGAAGGGAAGAAACATCTGAAATGTAATCAGAACTCTGGATTTTGGAGTGGGTCAGACTAAGTAGTAGCTTTTAAGTCATGATGATTTTATTCTAAAACAGGACATAAGTAGTAACATTTTACTGACTCATACTTTAAAGCAATTATCTTAGCTGCTAGGTAATGACAAGATTGGAGGTGCAAGGTGGGGGCAAGGAGGCCAAAGAAGAGGTTATTTTCTATTGTCTAGATGAACAATGTATTAATGGTGTAAGTGATGAAAAGTGATTAGATAAAGCCATAAACTTGACTGATACTTTGGTTGGCTGTTTGGGTATGAGAGAAAGAGAAGAGTTGAGAATGACTCCCAAGTTTTCTGGCTTGACCAGCTGAAGAACTGAATTAACACTTTTGGGGATTACAAAACGAAGATACCGTTTGAATTCAAGAGTTTGGTTTTGTATGAGGTGACTGTTAGCCATCCAAATGTAAAAAGTCAATGAGTTCTTCAGTTTTATGTTTCTGGTTTTTCAAATGGAGTGAAGGCTAGAAAGAAAATAGGGAATTCACAAGATGCCCCCAGTTATCCCACTCTTAATAATTCATTCCAAAAATAAGCAGGAAAAATTTCAAGAGATAAATGCAATTGAATTTTATTATTTATATGTTGGTTGATTTTTCTTTTTTTTAGATTTTATGTATTTATTTGACAGACAGAAATCACAAGTAGGTAGAGAGGCAGGCAGAGAGAGAGGAGGAAGCAGGCTCCCCGCTGAGCAGAGAGCCCAACGCGGAACTCGATCCCAGGACCCTGGGATCATGACCTGAGCTGAAGACAGAGGCTTTAACCTACTGAGCCACCCAGGCGCCCCTGATTTTCCTTATTAATTTTTAGAATACTTCCACAATTTGTTCTTTCCCTGTAGATAAAAATATTGTCAGGGGCACCTGGATGGTTCAGTCAGTTAATCTTCTGACTCTTGATTGCGGCTCAGGTCACGATATCAGGATCATAAGATTGAATCCTATGTCAGACTCTGTGCTGGGCATGGAGTCTGCTTGAGGATTCTCTCTCTCCTCCCTCTGCCCCTCTCCCTCCTCTCTCTGTCTCTTAAACAAAAAAACAAACAAACAAAAACTAATATTGTCAGTTTTTTCCATGCTTTCCAATGGTTAGAACTTTCTTTTTCTTTTTCTTTTCCTTCTTTCTTGTGTGTGTGTGTGTGTGTGTGTGTCTTAATCTTACTCCAGTGCCTGTAATTTCCAGTAAATGTTAAAGAAAAGTGGGGATAGTAGGTGCATCCATCTTTTTTCTATCGATTTTTTTAGAGCACAATTTTAACTTTTCATATCACATGCAGCGTTTTTGTCTTACGTATCTCTAAGTAGTTCTCATTAAAGTAAGAACAATCTGTTTTATTCATAGCTTATTGAGAGTTGATTTTTATAATTAGATGTTCGAGTTTGTCAAATTATTTCCCTGTCTTTAGAAATAATTTTTTCTTGTTAAGTGGTTGATGCAGTAAATTTTATAATAGCAACCTTGTGTTCCTAGAAAAAAATTAACATGGCCATGTTGGTTCATTTTATAGGACATTGCAGGATAGACTGTGCTAACATTTTGTTCAGATTTTGCATGTCTATTTGGTAACTTAGATTGGCCTATACTTTTCTTTTCTCATACAGTTTTTGGTTCATTTTGTTTAAAGGCTTTATTAACTTCATTAAATGAGTATAGGAGTGTTTCTTCATATGTATATACGTATACATACACATATACATGTATGTACTTATAGAAAATAATTTCAGTGAAAAGTTGCAAGAATCAGAGCACGCCTTTATATCCTTCATCTAGCCTCAGCAGTTTTCCAATTTTTAATATTTTACCCCATTTACTTTCTTATTCTTTCTCTCTCCCTCCTGCATCCCTGTCTCCTTCTATATCCACACCCACATACACTCATACATATCATTTTTTTCCTGAACCATTTAATTAGAGGTTGCAAACATCATGGCCTTTTAATCCTTAATACCTCTTTGTGTACTTCCAAAGAACGAGAATATTCTCTTACATTATTACAACATCACTAGTGAAATTTAAGAAATGTAACATTGGTAAAATATTTTTATTTAATTGACCACTCATATTCCAGGTGTGTCAACTGTTCTAATAACATCTTTAAGGCATTTTTCTCCCCATTTAGTACAAGATTCAGTCTGTTTTAGCTTTGCATTTTATTGGCCTGTTTCCAGTTTTCTCTTAAGTTGCAAAATTTATTAGACTTTCATTGTTTCTATTATATTATCATTTTTTGAAGAATAAAGTTCACTTTCTTTGTTTTGATAGAATGTTCTTCATTTGACTTTTCTGTATTATCTCATGATTAAATTCAAGTTAGGCTTCTCCTGCCAGGATACCAAATATGTGATATTTTGTCCTCCTCAGGACACGATATCTAAAAGTGTATGATTTGCTTCTGCCCCTCACTGATGATGTCAGTTTTGATTACCTGACCCAAATATTGTCCACTTTCTCTATTGTATAGTTTTTATTTTTTCTGTAGTTCTTATTTTTTTCTGAAACTAATCAGTGGGGATTAAACTAAACTGTGGGGATGCACCATAGTAATATTGTATTCCTTATTGAATGCCCCCCACCACTCAATTTCAAACATTTTTAAAAAAAGATTTTATTTATTTATTTGACAGACAGAGATCACAGGCAGGCAGAGAGGCAGACAGAGAGAGGGGGGGAAGCAGGCTCATGACCTGAGCCAAAGGCAGAGGCTTTAACCCACTGAGCCACCCAGGCGCACCCCCCCAACACTCAATTTAACATCATTGATGATTCTTCCTCACCCCGGTCTTAGCTGTGAGGGTTGCACAATAGTCCTTTTTCAGTTCTAACACTCCCTCCGAATTTCTCAGTCTGTATTCTACTTTTTGGAAGTGTCTTCACTATTTGTCTATCTGTCTATCTAATTTATTTTTGCTTCTATTTCTCATTGATATGGCCTCATGGATTTGTATTCTTTGCAAGGGTTTATAATTAATTTAGTTTTTAAACCATCCCAGGTTTGGCAAGTTGGAGCCCCTTCCAGCTAGCTCTAGGTCCTTCCAACATGCTGACATAATTTTTTAAGTGCTCACTTACTTTTTGGTACAAAAAGATGTTCAAAGAGCTTTTTCCTCTTAAAAAACCTTTTCAAAAGTTTTTGGGAAATATGTTGTATTTGTTTGCCAGGGTTGTGAAAGAAAGGCTTTTCTATGCTTCTCTCCTAGTTTCCATTGACTTATTGGTAATCTTTGGCATTCTTTGTCTTTTCATACGTATAAAAATTTTGAAACCAAAATTCACAGTCTGACTAATAATACAGTGAAGACCTACCTTGCTGCTCTGTTAAAGAAATAGAACATCGTTGAGTGCCTTCAAGGCCCCTTCTGTGCCCAGTTGTAGTTGCTGTTTTTTTCTTCACTGTGGGGTTTGAAATAAAATAAACTGTGGTACACATCTTGGTGTCTAGTCATGCAAGTTCTCGCATCCTTGCTTCTTTGTTATGATCCACTGGTGCTATACAGGTAGATTTCTGAATTTTTAAAAAAATATTTTATTTTTTTATTTGACAGAGAGAGAGATCACAAGTAGGCAGAGAGAGAGCCCGACGTGGGGCTCGATCCCAGGACTCTGAGATCATGACCCGAGCCAAAGGCAGAGGCTTTAACCCACTGAGCCACCCAGGCACCCCTACTTTTTTTGTATTGTATTTAATTTATTTTTTTTAAAGATTTTATTTATTTATTTGACAGACAGAGATCACAAGTAGGCAGAGAGGCAGGCATGGAGAAAGGAGGAAGCAGGCTCCCTGCCCAGCAGAGAGCCTGATGTGGGGCTCGATCCCAGGACCCTGGGACCATTACCTGAGCTGAAGGCAGAGGCTTTAATACATTAAGTATTAATAAAATATTTATATATTTTATATATTTATATTATATATTAATTATATAGAATTATAATATAATATGTAATATATATGTATTATATATTTATATATTTCTATTTTTATTTTTAATATTTATTTTATATATTTATTTATATTTATATTTTATATATATATTTAATACAAATAGTACTGTACCACCTTTTTTTTTTTTTAATATTTTATTTATTTATTTGTTAGAGCGAGCACAGACAGACAGAGAGGCAGGCAGAGGCAGAGGGAGAAGCAGGCTCCCTGCCAAGCAAGGAGCCCGACGCGGGACTCGATCCCAGGACGCTGGGATCATGACCTGAGCCGAAGGCAGCCGCTTAACCAACTGAGCCACCCAGGCGTCCCTGTACCACCTTTTTGAAGAGAGTTCCTTTTAATATTAATACTTATTGTAATTTTTTCAGAGGATTTCAGAAAACACAAAAGAACCTTTATTCCTGTCAACTGTCATAATACCGATGCTCAAAATTGTCAAGAAAATCCTTTCAGAAATTTTTTTTTTAAAACTCCATTTCATAAATTACCTTTGATATGGTAGAATATATCATGAGGGGTGCCTGTGTGGCTCAGTGGGTTAAAGCCTCTGCCTTCAGCTCAGGTCATGATCTCAGGGTCTTGGGATCGAGCCCCACATCAGGCTCTCTCCTCAGCAGGCAGCCTGCTTCCCCCTCTCTCTCTGCCTGCCTCTCTGCCTACTTGTGCTCTCTCTCTCTCTGTCAAATAAATAAATAAATTCTTTTAAAAAAAGAATATATTATGAACAGTTTTCCAAGTCATTAAACATTATATCATCCTTATTTCAATATAGTGTTTTTATGTGTCTCTACTATTATTTTACTAATCTATTGATAAAATGTTTGCCTTCTAAATTTTGCCTTATAAACAATGCTCCTTTCAACATTCTGTTTGCACTTTGTATATTTGTCTCCTTTTTAAATTTTTTATTTCTGAAATAATCTATAGATGTCTTACGCTTACAAAACTTTAAACATTACAGATAAATTAAACTCCCCTTTGACTATTTCCCTTTCCCTTGTTTCTCCTCTAAATTTGCCACTGTTGGTAGTTGTGTTAATTTCATCCTTTTTTTTTTTAAGATTTTATTTATTTATTTGTTAGAGAGAGAGAGAGATCACAGGCAGACAGAGTGGTAGGCAGAGGCAGAGGGAGAAGCAGGCTCCCCGCTGAGCAAGGAGCCCGATGTGGGACTTGATCCCAGGACGCTGGGATCATGACCTGAGCCAAAGGCAGCTGCTTAACCAACTGAGCCACCCAGGCATCCCTAATTTCATCCTTAATAAAAGGGTAACTTGGATGAGAATTGAATCAGTAGTCAGATATTTTGGCTACCCAATGTGTTTTCTTATCAGTCAGATAAATTACTACAAATTATTGAATATATATACATACACTCTTTTTGCTAATAATCTCAAAAAAGTAAAATGTATGATATTCTTAAAAAACAAACTTCCAGGGACGCCTGGGTGGCTCAGTGGGTTAAGCTGCTGCCTTCGGCTCGGGTCATGATCCCAGCGTCCTGGGATCGAGTCCCGCATCAGGCTCTCTGCTCGGCAGGGAGCCTGCTTCTCCCCTCCCCTTCTCTGCCTGTCTCTCTGCCTACTTGTGTGATCTCTATCTATCAAATAAATAAATAAAATCTTGGGCGCCTGGGTGGCTCAGTTGGTTAAGCGACTGCCTTCAGCTCAGGTCATGATCCCGGAGTCCCCGGGTCGAGTCCCACATCGGGCTCCCATCTCCCTGGGGAGTCTGCTTCTCTCTCTGACCTTCTCCCCTCTCATGCTCTCTCTCTCTCTCTCTCAAATAAATAAATAAATAAATAAAAATAAATAAATAAAATCTTAAAAAAAAAAAAAACAAATCTCCAGAACTCAGTCAAGGGAAATATAAACACTCACTAGTCCAATGAAAACAAAGAAATTACCCATAGCTAAAGAAACCACCTGATTTTTTTAAAGTATTTATTTAAATTCCAGTTATTTAACATACAGTGTAATATTAGCTTCAGATGTACAATTTATTTGTTCATTACTTACATACAATACCCAGTGCTCATCATAAGTGCCCTCTTTAATCCCTATCACCCATTTAGCCCACCCCCCCCCCCCCCGCCTCTCCTCTGGTAACCATCAGTTTATTCGCTATAGTTGAGAGTCTCTTTCTTGGTTTTCCCCTCTCCTTTTTTCCCTATGGATGTTTGTTTTGCTTCTTAAATTCCATATATGAATGAAATCATATGATATTTGTTTTTCTCTGATATTTCACTTAGCATACTACTCTCTAGCTCCAACCATATCACTGGAAATGGCAAGCTTTCATTCTTTTTCCTGGCTGAGTACTATTGTGTCTGTGGGGGCCATTTGGAAAATATCTGAGCATGTTCTCCAGTTGACAGCCAGTTAGGAAATGGGGACTTTAGTCTTACAACACAAGAAACTGAAATCTGCCCTCAAGAATGAGCTTGGAAGTAGATTTTTTCCAGATCCACTAAATGAGAACTCAGGCCACTTTACACCTTGATTAAGCCAAAGGGGCCAGGTGATTGCAGTGGGATATCCCGGATTGCTGAGGAGTCAGTCCTAGACTACAGCTAAGTAGTTCAATATTTTTTTTCAATGTTTTTCTACTAACCTTTGTTTTGTTTTGTTTCAGCTCTATCCTGAGAGGTGGACATTGGGCAGAAAACCCCATACTTCACCAGAACCTGGATGGTGATGAGAAACTCACAAAACAGTCTCCAAAGGTCTGACATATAGAGGCAAATGGGAGATAGTCTTATCTCTCTCCTTAATGGTCTCCCATTCTCTCATATTTGGGGAGAATCATAAGACATTCTGCCAAGACTCAAATAAGCTATATTTCAAGCCTTTGCCTGCATGGGTACATGCAAGTTGGCCATGTTGCCATGGTGGGGCTGTTCCCTACAACTGGACCTTTCAGTATCCAGCTAAGCATTCTCAGGATTGTGGGCTACCCTGTGGGCTACTCTAATTAATTTTATAGATAAGGGCTTGGACCAAATATGTTCTGTTGTCCTAAGCAACATAGTGACCACAACTACAACTTCCAATCTGGAGCCAAGTCAGCTAAATATGTCCCAGCTGCTATCAAGATCAACCTGGGAAAGTCACAAACACATTACTTTCTAAGGTGAAAATGGGTTGCTACTTATTAATTGATCAATTGTAGGATGAAATATTAGAAATTGCTGGGATGCCTGGGTGGCTCAGTTGGTTAAGCAGCTGCCTTTGGCTCAGGTAATGATCCCAGCATCCTGGGATTGAGTCCCACATCGGGCTCCTTGCTCAGCAGGGAGCCTGCTTCTCCTTCTGCCTCTGCCTGCCACTCTGTCTGCCTGTGCTCACTCTCTCTGTCAAATAAATAAATAAAATCTTTTAAAAAAAAAAGAAAGAAATTGCCCATGTATCACCTGTACTGGCCAGCAGGAAGTCCAGGGTAAAACAATCGTCATTACCACTCATCTTAGTTTAGAATCATCAATAGTCTGAAAAACAAAAAAACAGTCAGAATAGGTTAGTGAAAATCATATCAATGTCCAGAATGACAGCCTTGTTCTGTCATCTCAGGCAGAGGCTCTTAGTTTCTGAAGTCAGTAGTTGTTGGAAGGTTTATCACTTGTTGGTCAACAGTTAAACTGAGGTGATGGTGGCAGTTTGGGATAAACTGGCCAGATGTGAGGCAAGGATGAGAGTGGAGAGAGATCGCTTCTCCTTACTTCTACCCAGACCTAAAGGGTCTATAGTGCTTTCTACCCAATAAGAGTTGTTCCTTTTCTTCTACAACCATGATTGCCCTCCGCCCAGCTGTCCATGCAACAATCACTTCATTCTTTTTCCAGCCTTCCCCATGTCTTACCCCATATGGTATAACTGGTCCCTTGGTTCCTCTGCAATTTCTTTCTATACCTTGGAACATCCTAGAACCACTTCCACTCTCTGGTGAGTATGCCATGCCAACATTACCTTAGGAGTCATCACCTCATATTTATGACCATTGTCATCAATATCCATAACTGCCAAATCCAGCAAGGACAGCCAGGAGACAAAAGAAGTATTAGGTTAAAGTTTTCCAATCCCCTGTTCTCCAGAGGTAAGTGTGGGAGGAAAAAATGTAGAGTGAGAAGTTAATTATGTGGATTGGGTTTCTTATAGACAGCTCCACCTTTTCCCTCCTCTTGCTCATAATTAAACATTTAATTAATTAATTCATTCATTCATTTTAAATTCAATTAGCCAACATATAGTACACCATTAGTTTCAGGTATAGAGTCTCTAGACATTCTGTTTAAATGAAAGGTACCATTTTGGGGGAGTTGCCACATTTAGAGCCCAAATTGACCATCTTAAGTGTGTGCTTCATGGAGAGTGGGGCTTGGTAGTCCGTTTATCTTTTCCAGTTTCTCTTTTAAGAGTCCATTCAGTCTTTCTTTTTTTTAAATGTATTTATTTGACAGAGATAAAGAGATCACAATAGGCAGAAAGGCAGGCAGAGAGAGAAGGGGAAGCAGGCTCCCCGCTGAGCAGAGAGCCCGATGTGGGGCTTGATCCCAGGGCCCTGAGATCATGACCTGAGTCGAAAGCAGAGGCTTTGACCCACTGAGCCACCCAGGTGCCCCTCCATTCAGTCTTTCAATGGCACTTGCTGCTTAGCTATGACATGGCCATGAAAGTTCCAATGAATATCCTAGGTTGCTGCCTACTGCTGCATTTTGTTGTTGTTGTTGTTGTAAGGTGGCACTATTGTCTGACTGGATATGTATAGGGAATACAAGTAGATAACAACATAACACTGTCCATCTAAAGCCCTTGAATAGTGTGGCTGCCCATCTGCTCTGTGGACAGGGATGGAAGTATTAGACTCTGAAAAGGTGTCTATTGTCATCAATACCCAGCAGTACCCTTGAGTGGAGGGTAGAGAGCCCATATGGTCTATTTTCCAGGACTAGCCTGTTTTGGTACCCCTTGTTATGTGTCCCAGAGTTCTCTCTGCTACTCAACTGCATAGCTGACAGCCTGGTCATATTTGCTGGGCTTTCTTGGCCTCATGTGCTGGAATCACTGTGTCTCATTTTTGGGCTCAGTCTTGAATTATAAATTCTCATGCCCCGTGTAATGGTGCCTTCAGGTGGATATGGTCCTTACCTGGATCCTTATATGATCATCTTGTGGATTCCCTTGATGTTCATCTTTATAAGGTCCTTTACATCCACATAGTCACAAACAGGATGTGGGTCTTATGGAATCTGCTACTATAACTCTTCATCCCCAAAGAGGCTAAAATTTGATCATCCAATTGTCCCACTGCCAGGCACCCACACCACATTGCCAGTCCATTGGCTACTGCCCAGGAATCAGTGAAAATGTAACAAGGTGCATTTGGGAGACTATTTTCCAGGGGAAGCACAACAGTCTACAGCTCCTCCCATTAAGCAGAATTCTCTTTGCCATGCACAGTTTTAAGCAGCTTTCTTTGAATCTGCACAGTGGCAGTGGTCCATCCCACCTGCCTTTGCATTAGCTGATATGTGCATGAACCAGGCCCAAGAATACTCAGGAATATTAGTGTTCCAAAGCTCCCAAGAAGCCCAAAGTGCTGGTCCAGACACCGCCTCTGATATGGCTGCATCTACAGGGACTCTTTTTGAGCAATCTGATACGATGGGTTCAGCAAGATTCTCAACCTTGTGTGAAGTATGGAATGCCTCCAATACCCAAACAAGCCTATCAGATGTTGTGCCTCATTTTTGTTTGCTAGAGGTTTTAACAAGGTCTTTAACAAGTTTTCTTTAACAAGGTCAGGGCTTTTTCTTTGAGCATCAGCCCACATGGTTCCCAAGAGGCTTACTTGTGTGGTTAGTCCCAGTGTCTTGTTGGGATGCTAATCTTCCAGCTCTGGTTCAGATATGGACTCATCTCATGAAAGGCAGTCTCTATGCTGTCTTCAGCCCTCTCAGCCAGAAAAATGCCATCAATGTAATTGACCAGGACACCCCTGGTGATATTTCAGCCTTTTTTGAGGCCTAAGCCTATCCACTAGTGATAAATTATGGAGAATTTAGGATAGCCTGTGACAACATGATAAAATAAAGGTAAGTGGAACCTGGGAAAGCAAATTGGCTCTAATCTTCAGGAGGCAATGGGATGCTGAGAAGGCATTAGCAATGTCTACAATTGCAAAACAGACACCTTTGGTCTGCATTATGGATTCTGTGATTGTTAAATCTAGAACTGCATGTGCCAGTGTATTACTACCACATAGAGTGTGGCAGTTCATGGTGAGGTGCCAAATAATATTGGCTTTTTTCCCCTGGTCACTGAGGGCTATTATGTGATATAGTTTCTTTAAACACTTCTGGCTCCATTAGCTATTTGATCATTATAGTGACCTCTGACCTCTTCTACTCCCCTGATCCCCTTCCCTGGTCTCCTGTCCTGCTTCACAATAACTATGTGAATACACTGGAGAGGTCTTATAGGGCCTGGGTCATGTGCTTGTGCTACTACCATTATTCTAATTGTGGCATTTTCCTATTGGGAACATCCCTATGATCAAGAGAATTGTTACCTGTAATTAACACACCTATTTCCAAAGTACATTCAGTAATATCAGTTACAACCACCTGAGTTGATACTGGGCCAGAGGAACCTATAAAGTTATACTGTCCAACTGGAAAAATGATTTATAAATCCAGCTCAAGTAATTTTTCTGACCATGACCAATGGCATTTCCTGGTATCACAGTAACTTACGTTCCAAAGTCCATAAGGGCTTAAGATGTTTGGCAAACTTGGTGACTGTCAAGTCCCCAACATACCTTGACTAGTGCATGTGGTCTTGGGTCCCTCTTCAGGATGGAGGCTAAAAATTTGCCTTTACCCCTTTCCTATTCTTTTTTTTTCTTTCCTTCCCTTTCCTTTCTTTCCTCTTCTCTTTTTTTAAGAGAGAGAGTGTATATGCCCATGCATGTGTGCAAGCACACGGGGGCAGAGGCAGAGGGAGAAGGAGAAGGAGAGAGAATGTTTTTTTAAAAAAATATTTTATTTATTTATTTGACAGGCAGATATCACAAGTAGGCAGAGGCAGGCAGAGAGAGAGAGGAGGAAGCAGGCTCCCCGCTGAGCAGAGAGCCCAATGCGGGGCTCCATCCCAGGACCCTGGGATCATGACCCAAGCTGAAGGCAGAGGCTTTAACCCACTGAGCCACCCAGGCACCCCAGGAGAGAGAATCTTAAGCAGGCTCCACACTCAGCACAGAGTTAAGCGGAACTCCAGCTCTCAACCCTGAGATCATGACCTGAGCTGAAATCAAGAGCTGGAGGCTTAATCAAATGAGCCACTCAGACACCCCTCCTATTTCTTCTTAAAGGGGTAAGGTTTGGAAAGAGAGGCAGTATTGAAGATATTGGATCAACACCAATACATACAACACACACCTCTGCAAGGGGACCTAAATTCTCTCCGTCCTTCTCTTCTTGTCCACAGTAAATGCTAAAGCTGGTTGAGTATCTTTGCCTGTTACAGAAGATATACAAATGTATACATGAGGGGAATTCAGAACAACCACACACCCACCAGAAAGTTTAAAAAAGAAAAGGCATACAATATTAAGTGTGCTAGGATGCCGAACAATTTGAACTATAATACAGAGCTGGTGGAATTACAGTAGGGGGACCACTTCAGAAAACGTTTGGCAATATCTACTATAGCTAAACATATGTGCAGTGCCCCTCCTGGATATATATGTAACCAAGATGACACATATACACAGCAAAAGACTACAAACAAGAATGTTCATGGAGCACTATTCCTAGTAGCCTCAAGCTGAAAACAAGCCAAGTACCGTCAACAATGAAAATAAACAAACTTTACCGATTAATCTCACAAACAATATTTGGCAAAAGAAGTCAGACTCAAGGGGTAAAAGTGTACATACAATATGATAGCATTTATGTAAAGTTCAAAATCAGGCAAAACTATATTGTTGTAAATCAGATGGAGACCTTTACAGGTGACAGGTGGGGACTTTGGAGATGCTACACGAGTACACAAGTCTGGGCAATCTATGAAAATGCATCCGGCTTTATTCTAATGATTTGGGCACTTTTTTGTATGTGACATTCAAAAACTGTACTTTAAACACCCAGCTTTTTTTTTTTTTTTAATGGTAAAACAGGCACAGCAACACAACCACACCCAAGATCATAAATCGAAGCAAACACACTCACACCAGCACTAAAACCTCCCTGTCCCTCTCTCTCCTGCCCCACTAAGCCTGGCCGCAGTTAGAGCCCAGGCATTCCTCCGCTCGAAAGACTCGGATCTCCACACCCGCAGATCTTCCGGGCTATGCGGCGGCCCGGAAGGCTCCAGGCTGCAGCTGAGGGTTCTTCATCGCCCCGCTTCGCCCTCCGGGGCTCCTAGGCAACACTACAAGTCCCAGAAGTCCCCGGGTTGGAAATTAACGTCCAGCAGAAGGCTAGTTGGGGTGACGGGTGCGCAGCGGCGACTGCGGGGTCGCAGCGATCTGTCTTAAGGGTGGAGGAGCACCCGGTTGAGGCTGGGGCCCGGTGACGATTACTCGGGTCGAACGCTCTCTGGGGTCTTTCGTGTTCTGGACTACACTTTCCAGAGGCCTCTAGGGGTAACGTCACTTCCTTCCAAGGTGGTCGGCGCCGTTCCGCTGGAGCGAACTGCACAGCGCCCCCGCGGAGGAAGCGAGTCCCGTGGTTCGCTCGGGTGAGGCGGACCGGGAACCGGTCGTCAGGGAAGCGGAAGGTGAGGCGCGCCTTAGCCCGGGCGGGGACCGAGAGCGGCCGCGTGCGGAGCCTCAGGCCTTCACAGGTTATTGTGTGAATGTGTGACGTAGTGTGCCTGTGGGAGTGCATGATTATGTGTGACCTCACGAAGGCGTGGTAATAATGTCTCCAGCTGTTCGAGTGCTTGTGGAAAGCTCAGAGACTGACTCCTCCTTCAATTCTGTCGTTGACTTTTTCTGAGTCTGGCGCCTCCCAACTGTGTCTAGCCGGGAGCCCAATGGGGTAGGGGGAGCAATGATAGAGAAATGGTCACCCTGAGGCCAATTGTGGGTTTGAAGGCTTCTGGAAGCTTGTAGTTGTGGGGTCTCTGTGGCTGGCTGCGTTGCAGAAACCCAAATTGTGCTATTGGTGGCTGGAAAGGCCAATACTCCAGAGTTTTGACTGGGAAGGAATTAAATTCCTTTTGAGGAAGGCCGATCACTGGGGAAGAAGGCCGACTCTTGTCCAAAGCCCAGCTCAGGTTTCTTGCTGGCCCAGAGATTTTATTTGTTTGTTTTGTTATTTATTTGGGGTCCAGAGATTTTTAATGTGGTTTAATCATTTAAGGGAGTGCAGTGGTCCGTGACATTTCTTTTCTTTTAAAGATTTTATTTATTTGACACACCGAGCAAGGGAGAGAGAGCAAGTTCAAGCAGGGGGAATGGCAGGCAGAAGAGAAGCAGGCCCCCCGCTGAGCAAGCAGCCTGCTGGGGGCTCGATCCCAGGAATCTGGGATTCTGACCTGAGCCGAAGGCAGCTGCTTAGCCGACTGAGCCACCCAGGCGCACTGGTTTGTGACATTTCTTGATCACATGCAGACTTGATGCCAGCTATAGAGTTAATCTTGGGTCCTTGGAGGCTGTGCAAGAAATTCTAGTTCCTTGGTGCTCGGAATTTCGGTGGGTTGTGCAAGAAGGTCTCGTTCCTTCGTACCCAGCGGTTGCACAAGAGTACCCCTTTTTTTCTGAAAAGGAGGGCAAACTCAGTCTGGGCTCAAGGAAAGGCTTTATCCCTTTTCCTTATGCTTCTTTATCTCTTCCAATTAATGGGCTTGGCTTATACAGGTGACCAGAGACTAAGGGAAGAGCTGATGTTGGACAACTGAGTTTAATCCAAGGTAAATTGTTATTCTTTCTTTTGTCTCTGAAGTGTTTTCTGGTTTTTCATGATATGGGAATATTTGTTTGCTTTCTTTTGAAACTCCATAACGAGGATCCTTTTAGTGTTTTGGTCTTTGGGCTTGGCTATTCCAAAGAATAATAATGGAATGGACCCAAAGTCTGGCCCCAAAAAGGTTATTCCACTCCATTTTGCTCCTTCTAAGATTTTTGAATAATTTGAAGGAATGAAATACATCTCTCAGAGAGAAATTTGAAAGCTTTCACTTTGAGTATTTTCAATTTTATTGTTTAAGAGATCATCCTCTAAGTATTTAAAAGGTTCAAAAGAGTATACAGTGAATTCTATTTCTCAGCTGCCCCCACCCCCACCCTCACAAGCTTTTCTTACCTAGAAGGCAACCAGTGTGCGTAGGTTCTTGAGTACTTCCAGGGGAATTCTGTACATCCATTAGTACGTGAAGGACTTCATTTATCGCCGTACAGTATTACATAATTCCATAATTTTAAGAATTAATCCTTATTAATGAACTTTCAGCTGGCTATTAGTCTTTCGCTGTCATAAACAATGGTGGGATAAATATCCTTGAATTATATGTCATTTAGCCTATCAATGAGTTTGTTGGTAGAATGAATGCTAGTTTCTCAGATGTTTATGTGTACTTTAAATTTTAATAGTTTTTGCTGTGTTGTCTTGCATTATTACTTTTCTAAACAATATTTTCTGATTTTATGTTTTAATTCAGGGTATTAGGCTCATTGTTGAAAAATTTAAGGAAATTGTTAATATGCTTTTATAGGGTTTTTCAAGCTATGCGGTTACCTGATTTTTGTGTGTGGTAAAATCAATTTACTAAGCCCTGATGACCCTTTTCCTTAACTCTTCATTGTAAAAAATTCAAACATGTACAAATATAGACAAAACAGCAGTGAATGTCTATGCACCACTTTGCTCAGCTTCAGTAATAAGTGACTCATGACCGGTCTTGTTTAATCTGTATGTCTGCCTACCTAGGATTATTTTGAAGCACATACCAGAAGCCGTATCGTTCCATCCATAAATGTGTATATAAATGATAGTCTCTTAAAAACTTAATCTGGGACGCCTGGGTGGCTCAGTTGGTTGGGCAGTTGCCTTCCGCTCGTGTCATGATCCCGGCGTCCTGGGATCGAGTCCCACATCGGGCTCCTTGCTTGGCAGGGAGCCTGCTTCTCCCTCTGCCTCTGCCTACCACTCTGTCTGCCTGAGCTCACACTCTCTCTCTCTCTCTAATAAATAAATCTTAAAAAAAAAAAAAACTTAATCACATACCATTATTCTCCCTAGAAAAATAAGTAGTATTTCCTTAATATCAGATTTCTAGTTAGAGTTTAGATTTCCCCACAAGGCAAATAACTTAGTTTTTAATTTAAAGATTTCTTTGAATCTGGGCCCAAATAAGATCCATGTGTTGTGATTGCTTCATAAGTCTTTTAATAAAGTCTTTGTAAAAATCTATAGTTTCTTTTTTTTTTTTTAAAGATTTCATTTATTTATTTTTCAGAGAGAGTGAGCACAGGCAGACAGAGTGGCAGGCAGAGGCAGAGGGAAAAGCAGACTCCCCGCTGAGCAAGGAGCCTGATGTGGGACTCGATCCCAGATTACCGGGATCATGACCTGACCTGAAGGCAGCTGCTCAACCAACTGAGCCACCCAGGCTTCCCTCTTTTTTTTTTTTTTAATATATAGTTTCTTATTCTTATTTATTTGAGAGAGAGAGTGCGTGCATGTGGGTTGGGGGAGGGACAGAGGGAGACAGAGACAGAATCGGAAGTAGACTCCCCATGGACCAGGATGGTAGGCTCCATCCCATGACCACCAGATTGTGACCTGAGCTGGAATCAACCATTAGATGCCCAACCAACTGAGCCACCCAGGTGCCCTCATTCTTTTTTTTTTTTTTTTTAAGATTTTATTTATTTGACAGAGAGCACACAAACTGGGGCAGCAACAGAGGGAGAGAGAGAAGCAGGCTCTCTGCTGAGCAGGGAGCCAGATATGGGGCTCGATCCAAGGACCCTGCATCATGACCTGAGCCAAAGGCAGACACTTAACTGACTGAGCCACCCAGGCACCCCTGAGCACCCTTCATTCTTATTCTTTCTTTCTGTCTCTCCTTGGAATGTATTTGTTGAAGAAGCTGAGTGATTTGTCCAGTAAAATTTCCCACAGTGTGTCATCATTAACATTTTTTTCTATATTTCTCTAGTTAGAGGTTAGATCTAGAGTCTTGATCTGGTTCAGGTGGATTCCCTCCATTTCCACCCCCTGCTCTTTTTTTGGGCACAGTGACTACACTAATGCTAATGTGCATTAGTGCCTCCATGAAGAGGCACATAATGTCTGCTTGCCTCTTTTTGTGATATTTTCTACTATTATTTCATTAGAGATTGCTAAATAGTTATAGTCTAATTAATTATATTTTTATTCTTTAACTGGAATAATTATATAAAGTGAAAATTTTCTGTATGAACTGATTGGTTATCTTGAGGTACAGATTCCTTAAGGGAGGCAGGACAGTTTTTTTTTTTTTCTCCCAACTTACCAGTTTTTAAAATGAGGAAGTAATGAACCATAATGAAATGATAGTTTGCTAGCATTATTTCCTGGGTACCAGTGATTGCTATTTTTTTACTATCATTATAAAAGTATGGACTTGTATATTCTTATATGTTTTAATCTATTGCAGTTGTTTTATTTATGTATACTTAAATTAGTATTGTGCCGTATTTACCATTTGGAGCCTGTTCAGGTTGGCTCACAGCCTTTTTTGACTTGATCTTAGTCTTTGCTTTCTTGGTTTTCAGTAGATCTTCTCAGTCAGGAGTCGATAAAATTTCTGCAAAGGGTGATATAGTTAGTGTTTTAGGTTTGTGGGACATTCTCAGTTGCAACTACTCAAGTTTGTTGTAGAGTGAAAGCAGCCATATATAATACATAAACAAAACAACACGGCTAAGTTACAATAAAACTGTATTTCCAAAATCAGACAAGTGGTATACCAAATAGGAGTAGAGTTTAAAAGGTGAAATTCAATATCTGATTTAGTGAATGCTAAAAGAAGTGATTTCATTTTGGGTGCCTAGATGGGTCAGTCATCTAGAGAAAAACCATTGAAAAGCAACAGAAAATTGATTAGCAGATAATATGATTGCCTACTGGGAAACAACAAAATGTGGAAGTATTCTAAAAGTTATTAAGAAAAGAAAATCAACAAAATACATAAATTAAAAAGTTCAGGGACACCTGGGTGGCTCAGTTAGTTAAGTATCTGGGTCATGATCCCAGTGTTGTGGGATTGAGGCCCATGTCCAGCTCTCTGCTCAGCAGGGAGCCTGCTTCTCCCTCTCCCTCTGTCTGCTGGTCTGCCTGCTTGTGCTCTTTGTCTTGATCAAATAAATAAATAAAATCTTTAAAAAAGAAAAAAAACAAAGGTCAACAACATTTATCTTATGGAATGTTGCTAGCTTTGTTTTATTTTTTTCCTTTTTTTAAGAAAAAGATTTTATTAGAGGGAGAGAGAGTACACCTGAGTGGGAGAGGGGCAGAGGGAGAGGGAGAGATAATCTCAAGCATATGCTCAGTGCAGATCCTGATGCAGGGCTTGATCTCACGACCCTGAGATCATGACCTGAGCTGAAATCAAGAGTCAGTTGCTTAACTGATTGAGCTATCCAGATGCCCTGCTAGCTGATCTTTGAAAGGAATTATGAGGAGTAGGACAACTGGATCACTGCTTAAGTGCTTCTGTAATTTCCTGGTTATTACTGAATTCCCTTCCTTTTAGGTTGTACATTTACTCCATCAGCATTTTACTACTGGTTTTCCAACAGGTTGTCTAACAGAATACACTGGCAAACTTTTGGTATTTTCCAATGACTTTGGTCTCTCACTGTAATTTTAATTAACATTTCTGTTGTAGTGAGCAAAGTTGGGCATCTCCTTATATTCCTTAGTGTATTTGCATTTGTTTTTCTATGAACTGTCCATTTCTTTTGACCATTTCTCTATAGGAGTATTCCTTTTCTGCTTTTAGAGCTATTTTACATATTATTTTTTAATCTTTTCTCTGTAATATAAGTTCCAAATGCCTTTTCCTAGATTGTCATTTATCTTTTTTTTGCTAATCATGTTTTCCAAATTAAAATAATTTTTTGTAGTTAAATATCATTCCCTTATTACCTGTAGATTTGGTAAGTTTCTCTAACTCCTGAATTTTAGAAAACTCCAGGCATTGTTTCTTCTTAAATGATTTCAATTTTTACATTTCTTTTTTTTTTAAGATTTTATTTACTTACATGAGAGAGAGATAGAAAGAGATAGTGATAGAAAGAGATAGAGAAGGATAGCATGAGTGGGAAGGGGAGGGAGAAGCAAGGAGCCTGGACGCAGGGCTGGATCCCAGGATCCTGGGATTATGACCTGAGCTGAAGGCATTAACTGACTAAGCCACCCAGGTGCCCCTCTATTTTTATATTTCACAAGCAGCTTGATCTGGAGCTTAATCGGATATATTGTGAGGAGTAGTGCAGTTTTTCATTTTTCAAATGATTACTTATTCATCATCACCTTTTCAAGGTCCATATATTCCCCACTTGTTTAAGATACCACCTTATCAAATATGAAATTTTGAAGTATTTGGGTCAGTTTTTATGTGTCACAATTTTCACTGGATTTTCTCTCTATATTTTCAAAAGAATTGAAAGAAATTAGGAGGGCTTATATTTTCCCAAATAGCCCTTAAAAGCCATATGAATCAACAAGGAAAACAATTAAAACTGCATATTACAGCCTATGCCTACAGCCTTATTTAGAGCTAGAGGTTACTATAAACTTCAGTTTTTATGTAAGTGTAGAAATACATACCCCAAACAGGCAGATCAACTCTGGTGTCTATCCTAGACTGAAGAGTTAGGGAGAGAAAAGCAAGGGATACATTGCAGTGTTGGAAAATGGATAACTTAATCCCATGAACATAGAGGTCCATCTTGAGTGGGAAAATACTGACAACATGACTGATTCTATTAAACTGGAGCATTGCCTTTTGATTGAAAGGAAGATTCTTGAAAATGGTGAGATGAAAGGTGGCACTCTTAGGAAATGCCCACTCCTTGAGGAGAGAGAAGGCAAAATAAAAAGAAAAGGCATGCCTTTAAGGATGATAGTGAAAGGAAAACTAAATGCTTTTCAGAACCAAAAGAATGTCACAGATTCAGAAGTGACAGAATTTATGTAGCCAAGAGTTTGGCCTTGCCAAAGGGAGGTCTGGTCTTTTTACTACTTTTGGGAGGTAATCTCTGGGCCCTGGAAATGTTATACCTGTGTCTTTGTTTGCTTGGAAGCCTTAGGTCACACTTTGTAATCTAACCATGTGTTGTAGGGTGGGGACTGGCCACACCTGTATAGTGTTAGGGTAGTGGTTGGCCCTGTGAGGAAAGGACAACAGTGTGACAAAGAATGGGGGCTTTGGGTCACATGGTATCAATTGACCTGGAGACAGATTAATGACATGGTCAATTAAGGAGCCATTCCCACAGCGAGAGCTCTCATAAAAACTCAAAAATTGAGGCTCAGGTGACTTTGCATGGCTGGCAGTACTCCATGCATTTTATCAACTCCATGCATATTATCATACATTGATGTCAGGAGAGTAACACATTCTGACTCTATGGAAAAAGACATGGAAGCTCCATATTTGGTATTTCTCCTGAACTTGGCCCTATGTGTTTCTTCTTTAAGTTGATTTTAATTTGTGTCTTTTTTTCCTATAATAAACTGTAACTGTGAGCATAATAGCTTTCAGTGAGTTCTATGAGTACTAGTGAATTTTGAACTTGAGTGATTTTAAACTTTCAGTGTCAGTTGGCTTTAGTTGGTTTGGGGAGCTTGCAGTTTGTGTCAGAGTCAGAGAGGGTAGCCTCGGAGGAATTGTACTCTCTAACTTTGTAGTTGGTCAAAACTCCAACAAAATCCTACTCCCCAAAAAGAGTCTATTACTAAGAACATTGCACATCACAGTATCAAAGAAGAAAATGCCCTTGAACTGGGATTTCTACTATGTTACCCCAAATCTCACATCCTTCTCTAATGACATGTTTATCCTGGTACAGAGAAAAATCTAAGACTTAAAACAATTAACAGAAAATAGTAGGAAAAAAATATATATAGGCAAAACAGTCAGAAAACAAAAAGAAATAAAAGGTATCCAGATCAGCAAAGAAAAAGTCAAAATTTCACCCTTTGCAGACAACATGATACTCTATGTAGAAAACCCAAAAGACTCCACCAAAAAATTGCTAGAACTGATTCAGGAATTCAGCAAAGTTGCAGGATATAAAATCAACACACCTAAGTCTGTTACATTTCTATATACTAACAGTGGAGCAGCAGAATGAGAAATCAAGGAATTGATTCCGTTTACAATTGCACCAAAAAACCATAAGATATCAAGAAATAAGCCTAACCAAGGAAGTAAAAGATCTGTACTCTGAAAACTTTAGAACACTTATGAAAGAAATTGAGGAAGACAGAGGTGGAAAAATGTTCAATGTTCATGGATTGGCAAATATTGTTAAAATGTCTATTCTACCCAAAGCAATCTACACATTTAATATATTCTCTATCAAAATATCATCAGCATTTCTCACAGAGCTGGAACAAACAATCCTAAAATTTGTATGGAATCAGAAAAGACCCCAAATAGCCAAAGTAATGCTGAAAAAGAGAACCAGATCTGGAGGCATCACAATTTTGGACTTCAAGCTGTATTACAAAGCTGTAATAATCAAGGTGGCATAGTACTGGCACAAAAACAGATGCATGAAACCAGCGGAACTGAATAGAGAACTCAGAGATGGACCCTCAACTCTATGGTCAGCTAATCTTCGACAAAGCAGGAGAGAATAATCAAAGGAAAAAAATTCCTTCAACAAATGGTATTGGGAAAATTGGAGAGCCACATGCAGAAGAATGAAACTGGACCACTTTCTTGCACCATACACAAAGATTAATTCAAAATGGATGAAAGACGTAAATGGGAGACAAGAATCCATCAAAATCCTAGAGGAGTAACACAGACAGTAACCTTTTAGACATTGGCTATAGCGGTTTCTTACTAGATACGTCTCATAAGTTAAAGGAAACAAAAGCATAAATGAACTGTGGGGACTTCATCAAAATAAAACTTCTGCACAGCAAAGGAAACAGTTAACACAAGTAAAAGGCAGCTTATGGAACAGGAGAAGATGTTTGCAAATGACATATCTAGGGTTAGTATCCAATATCTTTGAAGAACTTAATCAAAGTCAACACCCAAAAACCAAATAATCCAGTTAAGAAATGGGGAGAAGACATGAATAGACAACTTTTCCAAGGAAGACACCCAGATGGCTAATAGACACATGAAAAGATGTTCAACGTCACTCATCATCAGGGAAATACAAATAAAAACTACAATAATATATCACCTCACACCGGTTGGAATGGCTACACTTGACAATGCAAGAAACAATAGGTGTTGGGCAAGGATGAGAAAAAAAAAAGGGAACCCTCTTATACTGTTGGTGGGAATGCAAACTGGTGTAGCCACTCTGGAAAACAGTATTAAGATTCCTCAAAAAGTTAAAAATAGAGCTACTCTACGACCCAGCAATTGCACTACTAGGTATTTACCCAAAGGATGCAAAAATACTGATTCACCGAAAGGGATACATGCATCCTGATATTTATTGCAGCATTATCAACAGTAACCAAATTATGGAAAGAGCCCAAATGTCCATTGATTGATGAATGGATAAAGAAGATGTGGTATATATATCCAGTGGAATATTTCTCATTCATAAAAATGAATGAAATCTTGCCATTTGCAGTGATACCGGTGGAGCCGATAGTATTAGGCTAATTGAAATAAGTCAGTCAGAGAAAGACTATTAATACCATATGATTTCACTCATGTGGAATTTAAGAAACAAAACAGATGAACATAGGAGAAAAAGTGAAAAAGAGGGGCTAACTGGAAAACAGATTGTTCACTATAGAGAACAAACTGATGGTTGCTGGAGGGAAGATAGGTGGGGGGATGGATTAAATGGGTGATGGGTATTAAGGAGGGCATTTGTCATGATGAACACTGGGTATTGTATGTAAGTTACAAAATACTAAATTCTATACCTGAAACTAATACTACACCGTATGTTAACTAACTGGAATTTTTTAAAATCTTTTTTTTTTTTAAGATTTTATATATTTATTTGACAGACAGAGATCACAAGTAGGCAGAGAGGCAGGCAGAGAGAGAGGAGGAAGCAGGCTCCCTGCCGGGCAGAGAACCCGATGTGGGGTTCGATCCCAGGACCCTGGGATCATGACCTTAGCCGAAGGCAGAGGCTTTAACCCACTGAGACACTCAGGTGCCCCAACTAACTGGAATTTAAATAAAAACTTGAGGAAGGAAAAAAAAAAAGCTAAGACCTTAGAAACAAAGATCTCCATTACCTAGGTTAGATAATGGTTTCTTTTATATGACACCAAAAGCACAAGCAACCAAAGGAACAAAAATTATATAAATAGGATATTAGCAAATTTTAAAACTTTTGAGCTTCAAAAGACACCATGAAATAAGTGAGAATATTGTCCACAAAATGGGACCAAAATGTGCAAATTATATGTTCAATTAAGGAAGTGTACTTTAGGATATAGGATTTAGTGTAATTTAGGATATATGAGGAATTATTACAAGGCAATAATAAAAAGACAACCAGGTTTTCAAAATGACCAAGTAATTTGAAAGCATATTTTTCCAAAGAAGGGATAGAAATGGTCAATATCATCAGGGAAATGCAAATCAAAATCACAGTGACATACCACTTCAAATTTGCAAGGATGACTATAACCCCAAAAGGTGGTGAGGATGTGGGATAATTGGAACTTTGACAGATTTTTGCTGGAATTGTAAGATGATACCGCTGTTTTGGAACAGAATTCTGCAGTTCCTGAAAATGTTAAACATAGAGTTACCATATGACCCCACAAATCCATTTCTAGGTATATCTAGAGAAATGAAATATATGTCGACACAAAAACATGTAGCTAAATGTTCGCAATAGCATTACTTATAGTAACAAAAGATGTAAACAGTGCAAATGTCCATCAACTGATGAATGGGGAAAAATTCATACATCAGAATGTTATTTGGCAATATATAGACATGAAGTTCTGGTCCTCGCTGAAACATAGATGAACTTTGAAACATTATTGTATGTGAAAGAAGCCAGTCACAAAAGACGCATATTGTATAGTTTCATTTATACAAGATGTCTGTGTAGAATAGGTAAATCTATAGATACCAAGAGTAGATTAGTGGCTTCCAGAATCTGGGGAAATGAGAATGGAAGTAATAGCTAGTGCTTAGGAGTTTTATTTTTGGATAATGAAAATATTCTAAAATTAGATAGTGGTGATGGTTGCACATTTCTATGAATATATTAAAAATCACTTTTATTTTTAAGAGTATGAATTTATGAAATGTGAATTATATGTTAGTAAAACTGTTAGAAAAAGAAAAGATGCTAGAGCTGGTGGGGGTGGAGAATGATGGTGGTGGAGGTTAAATTCACAGACCTGTTTGCTGATCAGGTAAATGTTAATGTGTATAAGGCATTGAGCACATGGTATGTGCTTGGTGGAAATTATTTCTTGTATAGCCACTTTCTTAAACCATCTTTAGCCAGACATTTAGAGGCAGAATGATGTTAAGCAGAGTTCCTGAATTTAGCTAAGGCCATGATTCAATGCAGTAGGCAGTTGTTTTCTGTTAGAGAGTGCTTTGGATTTGTTCCTTTGTTACCGGGTGAGTGTAGTAAGATTTTATGTGGTGTAAATGAAGCCTGTGCTTTGCATGCAGCATGCTTTTCTTGCATTGGAATGTGAGAAGGAGCCAGGGAAGCACCTGAGGTATATAGTATGTTGAGACTGGGAGAAAGAGGCAGATCTTAGTCATGGCAAGTGTTTTTCCTAGGAATTGGCCTATATAGATACAAATGATTTCAAAGCCTGAGGGCCCCATCAGTGTCCTTTAGGTGGGAACTACTTGGGTAAATTTGGATCAGGGTCCCCTAGGTTATAAAAGATACACTGCTAAGGCCGGCTCCGGAAATCCTAACAACATCATGGGGATTGGGTACTGCTTTAGCATAAATTAATTCTACATCTCTGTTTTCTGGAATTGGGGAAGGGGTAATGATTGTTTAGGCTTCTGAAGATCATCTTAGTATGTATTTTGGGGTGTGGAAGGGTCCAGGCATCCTCACAAGGGGAGGTGATACTTAACTTAGTCACTTAGAAGTAGGCCTCTTCTCATGGTTTCCTTTTTCTTCCCTGTCTTCTCAGGACTGCACTTCTCCATGAGGAGAAGCCAGAGGAGGACTCACAAGTTGTAATTCTAAGCCATGCCTTGTGTGAGTTCATGTTTCTTCTTCCCCTTTATATCAGACAGTCATTGTTTTCTAGTATATGAATGTTCAGTATTCTTATTTACAGACTTTCTGTTTCACCAAGTGTTTGCTCTCCTGCTCACTCTCATTCTAGTGAATGATGGGAATGAGTTTCAGGTCTTTCTCAACTGCCCTTCTCTTCTCTAACAGTGTTTTAGGGATCCATTTGCAAATCATGAAATGTATTTGAGGAAAGTGTAGAACCTCTCCTGTCAGAACATGGTTTGATGAGATGGCACTACACATGAAAAACTTGGTCTTTCTCATTGAGCTGGATTTTCTCACGGGTTAAGATGGAAATTGGGCACCTGGGTGGCTCAGTGGGTTAAGCCGCTGCCTTCAGCTTGGGTCATGATCTCAAGGTCTTGGGATCGAGTCCCACATTGGGCTCTCTGCTCAGCGAGGAGCCTGCTTCCCCCTCCCCCCCGCCTGCCTCTCTGCCTACTTGTGATCTCTCTGTCAAATAAATAAATAAAATCTTAAAAAAAAAAAGATGGAAATTGGTAGTTTCAGAATGTGGTGAGATCGGCTCTGTGAAGCTTTTAAGATTGGAAATGTGATCAAATGCAGGATTGAGAACAGAGAGAGAGAGAGAATTGTGTTGGGGTTAATACAGTTAATACAGTGATTTTGAATTTGAATAATATGTATTGGTCAAGGACCACATCTGTGTGAGTGTAGCTCATCGTTCACTAGCTTTCTGTTGCTCATAATAAGCAGAAGTGTCCAGTGAGCAATGGTAGGTGGTAATATGATCAGCCAGATGATAAAATTTGAGGTTGAGGATTTTTTTTTCTTTAAGCTTTTTTATTTAAACATATAATGTAACCCCACCACCCTCTCCCAACCCCTCTCCCCCCCCACCCCCCTCAGTTTGTTTTATGACATTAAGAGTCTCTTTTGGTTTGTCTCCCTCCCGATCCCATCTTGTTTCATTTTTTCTTTTCCTACCACCTTAACCCCCACCCCCTTTGCATCTCCACTTCCTCATATCAGGGAGATCATGTGATAGTTGTCTTTCTCCAGTTGACTTATTTCGCTAAGCATAATACGCTCTAGTACCATCCATGTCGTCCTATTTTACTTTTTTTTTAAGATTTTATTTTATTTATTTGAGAGATAGAGATCACAAATAGGCAGAGAGAGAGGAGGAAGCAGGCTCCCTGCTGAGCAGAGAGCCCGATGCGTGGCTCCATCCCAGGACCCAGGGATCATGACCTGAGCTGAAGACAGAGGCTTTAACCCACTGAGCCACCCAGGTGCCCCTGGTTGAGGATTTTAGAAACAGCTGTGAAGGATGTTAGAAGAGGAGTGCAAACTACTGCAAAATAGAAAATGATTATGATCATAATATGGAATATTATCTAAAAATATCATCTAAAAATGATATCTGTGAAAGGGTTTGCCAGGACTAGGAAGAGAGAATATTATTACTGAATTATTCTGGGACTTAACATGGAAAGAAATTGTGAAATTATATGTAAATTTATTTTATAAGATAAACATTTTAAAAGACATTTTGGAATGTGCCCATCAGGTTTATTTTTTCTTTTTTTCCCCCTCCCTCTTGCCTTCTAGCCCTCCTTTTTTTCCTTCCCTTTTTTCTTTATATTTTTGGATCTTTTTTTTTTTTTTTTAATTTAGTTTATTTATTTGAAAGGGAGAAACGGAGAGAGCATGAGCAGGGATAGGGACAGAGGGAGAGGGAGAAACAGGCTTTCTCCTGAGCAGGGAGTGTGACACGGGGCTCGATCCCAGGACCCCAGGATCATGACCTGAGCTGAAGGTGGATGCTTAACCGACTGAGCTACCCAGGCAGGCACCCAGTTCTTTAAAGGGACGGGGAGGAAGGAACTTTCAGTTTATTTGAGGATTTGCATGTGTTTTATGCTAGCACACATTGTTTCATTTAATCACAAAATTACACTTACCTGGCTTTTGTTCATTCCCTTTGCTGTTCCCAAGAGGCTATGTGATAAAGTAATAGGAACGTTCAAGAATTGTTTAGGTGCTCTGTATTTCCCACTCACTTCCCTTCTTTTACCTACCCACATTGCAAGCTTCTGTCTTCAACGTATTTTTCACTGTTTTGGACCCTGTATGTAATGCTTTTCTCCTCCTCTTATTACTGTGTGGTGTGTGTGTGTTGTGTGTTCTTCTCATTACTTCTAAACAGTATTTCTTTATTTTGCCATTAACACCTGGACTTGTCGTTTCAGAGATTGGTGTTGTTCAAAGATGTGGCTGTAGACTTTTCCCAGGAGGAGTGGGAGTGCCTGGACTTGGAACAAAAGGACTTGTACAGAGATGTGATGTTAGAAAACTATAACAACCTGGTCTCACTGGGTGAGTTTGGTCCCAGTTTTTGTGAAATTTAGGAACTATTTCAAGTACCTAGCTGAATTTCACCCAAGTTATTTGTGGCATGTAGACTTTCTTTTTTTTTTTTTTAAGATTTTATTTATTTATTAGACAGACAGAGATCACAAGTAGGCAGAGAGGCAGGCAGAGAGAGAGGAGGAAGCAGGCTACTGGCTGAACAGAGAGCCCAATGCGGGGCTCGATCCCAGGACTCTGGGATCATGACCTGAGCCAAAGGCAGAGGCTCTAACCCACTGAGCCACCCAGGCACCCCTGGCTTATAGACTTTAAAGTGGGCAGCTCCATTGAGTACCTTTATCTTCTCTATTCTTCAGATATCCTTCCTCTGAATTTTTTTAGAAGATTACATATTTATGGAGCGCCTGGGTGGCTCAGTGGGTTAAAGCCTCTGCCTTCAGCTCAGGTCATGATCCCAGGGTCCTGGGATAGAGCCCCGCATTGGGCTCTCTGCTCAACCGGAGCCTGCTTCCTCCTCTCTGCCTGTCTCTCCACCTACTTGTGATCTCTATCTGTCACATAAATAAATGAATAAATCTTTAAAAAAAAAGATGACGTGTTTATTTATTTGAGCATGAGAGAGTGACAGAGAGAGCATGTGAACGCACAAGGTGGGGGGAGGGGCAAAGGGAGAGGAAGAAGCAGACTCCTCACTGAGTAAGGAGCCCAATGCCGGGCTTGATCCCAGGACCCTGAAATCGTGACCTCAGCTAAAGGCCAGTGCTTAACCCACTGAGCCACCAAGGTGCCCCACTCTCTGAATCTTTCTGTAATTGACCTTCTTACTTCATGAATAATGGACTCAATTTTAATTCTGGGCAAGCAGAGTATAATTACATCTTTTTCCATTCTTGTAAGCAGGATTTTCCATTTCTAAAGCAGATGTGCTTTCCTTATTGAAGCAAGGGAAAGAGCCCTGGAAGGTTGTGCAGGATGTGTCAAGAAGTCAGAGTTCAGGTGAGTAAGAGATGATTAAACAAGGGGAGGCCATTGTGGAAAACAGTCAGATCGCTTAATTTGTTGGCTACAGCTTTGAGATACTAGCTGAGAGGTTCTCCTCAGAGACCAGACCAAGACCTGTGGAGTAGAAGCTTGAAGGAATACTGGAAGGCAAAATAGTTTTAGCATCAGTTCACCCCACTTACCACTTCCTTGTTTTTCTTTCACATTCCCTTATATTTTCAAATAGGGAATAGCCCTCCTTCTCCAGTGATAATTTTACCTATATTTTTGATCCAGTGAGTGAGGGATAATAAAAGTTGAAAATGAAGGCTGCCTGGTTGGCTCAGTTGGTTGGGCCATTGCCTTTGGCTCTGGTCATGATCTCAGAGTGCTGTTATCAAGTCCTGCATCAGGCTCCCAGCTCCGCGGAAAGTCTGCTTCTCCAGACTCTGACCTTCTCCCCACTCATGCTCTCTCACTCACTCTCTCTCTCAAATAAATAAAATCTTAAAAAAAGTTGAAAATGAAGAGGTAGGGCTAGGTCATATAGGGACATGTATGCCATGACAAAAGAATTAGGATTACATTGAAACTACAATAATTTCAAGCAGGAGAGTGATGTGGTTATACTTGTTATTTTCTTTCTTTCTTTTTTTTTTTTTAAGATTTTATTTATTTATTTGTCAGAGAGGGAGGGAGAGAGAGCGAGCAAGCACAGACAGAGTGGTAGGCAGAGGCAGAGGGAGAAGCAGGCTCCCTGCCGAGCAAGGAGCCCGATACGGGACTCGATCCCAGGACGCTGGGATCATGACCTGAGCCGAAGGCAGCTGCTTAACCGACTGAGCCACCCAGGCATCCCTATGCTTGTTATTTTCAAAGACAACTCTGGACTGTATAGAAAATAAAATGGGAACAAGAGTGAAACAGAAAGACCTACCTTAGATATTTCTCCCCTTTCTCATTAGACTCTAGCCACAGGAGCCTTCATTCATTATCTCAGATACATCTAGTGTCTATATATCTAGTATATGTTGTCCACCCCCTTACATCACTCACTCTGTCTGGAATGCCCTACTCATCTGACTAACTGCCCTGCTTCTTTGGGTCTCAGCCTGTACTCATTGCATCCTGAGAAATCTTCCCTGATCTCATTCTCACTAATGATCTTTTAGGTTTTCTTACAGTAATTTCTAAGCTATAATCTATATAGCTATAATCTATATAAGTATTTCTAAGCTATAGTCATATGATATGATAGTAATCCTTGTAAGACCATTCCATACCTGTAAAGGAGATCTGCAGAAATCAGTGTGCCTCTGATTTAAATGAGCCTTCAAAATCCCATGTGCTTTTGGTAAAATCAGCCCCAGAAAGGCCTCCAGCAGAATTTAATAGAAACAAGATCACTTCCTCTACTAACATGGCAGTATTTTTCTTACCACTAGAACTGTCTTCTTAGAGACCAATTCCCATTAGCAAAATTACTCACCATCCCCTAAGAGGTTTTTAAGGACCACTTTCTGTTTGTCTCACACCTTCAGTTACCTTACTCAGGTCCAGAAGTCCACACTTTCCAGGGTATGAATCATCAGCTGAACTCTTACCATCATATATTTCCAGTCAGACTTAATCCCCCTCCCACCCCCCGCCGCAATCTCTTCCACCTTACTGTTTGCAACTTGGTAAGAAATATCCCATATTATCTTTAGCCTCTTTGAATATTCCTTTTACCTTTTGGTGTTAAGTGAACACTTTAGCCATGCCATGAATATACAACTTTTTCTTAGAGCATTTGATAATGGTTCTTGCTTTGTCATCTTCCACAGACCATTATTTTCCACTATCAAAGTCCCCAGCTCCTTTAAAGCTCCTTTAAAGACCAGACTACCCACTATATGTTCTTGTCATATCATTTACCGATGTCCTCTCCTTGAATAGACTGAAGATCAGAACACCTGGCCCACTGACTCTTTCCTCCACTACACCTATCAACATACCATTGTTGGTGACTTCTGCATCCTCATAATAATACATGTTGGGACACTTGGGTGGCTCAGTTGGTTAAGTGTCTGCCTTTTACTCAGGTAATGATCCCAGGGTCCTGGCATTGAGTCCTGCATTGGGATCCTTACTCCACAGGGAGCCTGCTTCTCCCTCTGCCTGTTCAGCCTGCCACTCCCCATGCTTGTGTGTGCTCACTCACTCTCTCTCTCTCTCTAACAAATAAATAAAATCTTGAAAAAAATACATCTTAATTTTCAAATCCTTAACCTCATTTCAAATGATCTTTCTCCTCCAAATTCCTTCACTTATTCACTCCCATAAGTGATACATACGCCTTATAATTAACCAGCCCCAAATCTGTTTCAAACATACACTCTTGGGGCTCCTGGGTGGCTCAGTGGGTTAAGGCCTCTGCCTTCAGCTCAGGTCATCATCCCGGGGTCCTGGGATCGAGCCCTGCATTGGGGTCTCCTCTCATCGGGGAGCCTGCTTCCTCCCTCTCTCTCTGCCTGCCTCTCTGCCTACTTGTGATCTCTGTCTGTCAAATAAATAAAATCTTTAAGAAAAAAAAACATACACTCTCTTTGACAGCTACTTTTTAAAAAAGGGATTATTTATTTATTTTAAAGAGAGAGCATGCAAGCAGGGAGAAGGGCAGAGGGAGAGAGAGAATCTCAAACAGACTCCCTGCTGAGTCTAGAGCCCAATGCGGGCTCAGTCCCATGAACACCAGATCATGACCTGACCCAACCAACTGAACCATCCAGGCACTCTGACAGCTACTTTTTAACTTTTCAACTAACTTATTCTTGTACTACACCTCAACCACATAGTGTAAAGTCTTCCATATTTTAAAAAACAACAACAACAACTGTGCTTGATGTTACATTTTCCATTCCATTACTCTGCTCTCCTTGATAGCCATGAATAAGCTATACTTCTTCACTTCCCATTCTTCCTTGCCTCTTCCAGCTGCAGGTATAGCCATTGCTATATTGCCTTTTCTCTTCCTCGCTGGACAATTTTATAACATGCCCAAGGAATTACATATTTTAAAAAATTAGATTGTAACACATTTCATACTTTAGACATGGAAGAATCCCTTTGATCTCTAATTGATGCCAGACTCATTTAATAATTTTGGTATCTCTTAGTCTAATTTTTTTGTATGGATTGCCATCTCTTCACTTCTTGTTCTACCACCCTGGGCCAACTCAAACTTCTTCAGTTGAAAGGAAAATACAAACATCAGATTCCAGATTTGATCTGGCTCCTTACAGGGAGCTTTAGGGGAAGCCAGTGTTCTCATTTACAGAATTTTCATTTAGACAGTATTGCTAACATTTAAAAAACCAGCCACATAATTTAAAAAATATATATATTTTATTTATTAATTTGAGAGAGAGACAGTGAGAGAGAGCATGAGCGAGGAGAAGGTCAGAGGGAGAAGCAGACTCCCCATGGAGCTGGGAGCCCGATGCGGGACTCAATCCCAGGACTCCAGGATCATGACCTGAGCCGAAGGCAGTCGCTTAATCAACTGAGCCACCCAGGCGCCCTAATTTTTAAAAATCTATTGGAATAGTGAAATACATAGGAAAGTGAAAAAACGTATGTACAGTTTGATGAATAACTACCATGACAAGAAACAGAACATTGCCAAGACTCCAGAAATACCTTATGAATATATATATTTATGACCTATGTATACATTTCAAAAAGTATTGTTTAATATTGTCCGTTTTAGAATTTAGGTGAGTGACATCATGTTGTATGTATTCTTTTGTGTAGTGCTCCTTTCATTCATTGTTATATTTCTGAGAGTCATCCATATTCATAGCTCTAGTTCATTCATTTTTGTAAGAATTCCATTGTTTGAATATACCAAAATTAACTCTTGGATATTAACTTTCAGTATATTCTTGGTTAAAATTTGGGTCATTTTTGGGGCGCCTGGGTGGCTCAGTGGGTTAAAGCTTCTGCCTTCAGCTCAGGTCATGATCCCAGGGTCCTGGGATGGAACCCCACGTTGGGCTCTCTGCTCAGCAGGGAGCCTGCTTCCTCCCCCCTCTCTGCCTGCTTCTCTGCCTACTTGTGATCTCTGTCTGTCCAATAAATAAATTTTTAAAAATCTTTTAAAAAATTGGGGTCATTTTTAATTTGTTTGTTAGAGTAATGTAACAGATGTCACTTGACATGTTTACTCATACACCTGAGCGTGAGATTCTCTGGGATATCTAAGAATTAAAGAAGATACGCACGCATATTCTTGATTTTACTAGATAATGCCAAGCTGTGTTCCAAAGTGTACTTTGTGTACACTCTTATCAATAGTATATGAGAATTTGGTTGCACCACATCCTTGAGTGCAGATTTAAAAATTTTTGCAACTCTAGTGGGTTTGTATCTGTCATTGAAATTCTATTTCCATCTCCTTGATTACTAATGAGTTTGGGCGTGTATGTATATATATATGCACGATTTAGAACTTTTATTTTATAGATTCCTATTCATGTCTTTGGCTTATTTTTCTATTGGTTTGTTAATTTTTCTCTTCTGATTAGATGGGTTTTTTGGTATATTGTAGTTACTATATTTCTGTTTTAGGTATCTTTTGCTATGTGGCTTGGCTTTTCACCCTTTTTCTAGAACTTTTGATTAATAAAAGTTCCTAGTTTTAAAGCAGTAGAATTATTAATCTTTTACTTTATGATGGATATTTTTTGTGAGCTATTACAAAATATCCTTCTGGGAGCACCTGGGTGGCTCAATTGGTTGAGCATCTGACTTTTGATTTCAGTTCAGATCATGATTTTCAGGGTAATGAGATTGAGCCTTGTGCCTGGCTCCATGCTGAACATGGAACCTGCTTAAGATTCTCTCTTTCCCACAGCCCAGCTAGCCCTCTCTCTCTAAAAAAAAAAAAAAAAAAAAAAAAAAAAAAAAATCCTCTGTACCTTTCATTCATGAATATATTCTTCTATACAAGTATTTTTAAAAAGCTTTTTAGTGTTGCCTTCCACATTGAGGTTTTTATCCTACCTGTACTTGATTTCTCTCATGATCTGTCAAATAGGGGTCCAGTTTCTTGTAGTTGTTTTCACAAGATTAATTGTAAAGCTTATTTTCTCCCCAACTAAAGTGCTGCTTTTATGAAATACAGTTTTCTTTTTTTATATGTGGGCATATTTTTGTACTTTCTATATTTAAACCTTGTGATAATACCACATTATTTTAATTATACTTGCTTTTAATGCATCTTGCTATCTAGTGGAGAAAATATTTTTATCTTCTCTCTTTTTTATTTTTAAAGATTTTATTTATTTGACAGAGATTACAAGTAGGCAGAGAGGCAGGCAGAGAGAGAGGAGGAAGCAGACTCCCCACTGAGCAGAGAGCCCAATGCGGGGCTTGATCCCAGGACCCTGAGATCATGACTCGAACCAAAGGCAGAGGCTTTAACCCATTGAGCCACCCAGGTGCCCCTTTCATCTTCTCTTTAAGAATGGCATGACTTTTCATGGTCTTATGTCTTTCTAATTAGCTTGACAGCCCTCTCTCCTCAGATATGATAGAATTTTTATTAAGATTGCATTGAATTTATGGATCATTTGGGGAGAAAACCGACATGTTTACAGTTTGAGTTTTCTCATTATGTTTCCTAATAATGTCCTGATCACAGAGTTGTAGACAAAGTAGAAGTGGCCATTGTTGCACCTCCCCAGTTCCTGTAAGTCCCTCCCCTGCTGGCTAAAGTGACTTCCAGTGGATTTAAAGGGCTGGCATCCCTTTTCTCAACGTTTTCATTTTTCTCTTTCCCATTTGGGAGCCAGATGTTAAGACTAGGACATTCAAAAGAACTACATATATGGGAAAGTTAGAAAGTGACCATGCATACTCAGGGAAAGGCTCAAAAAAGACCCGAGAAGACCTAAAGTTTATACCCAGGGGTGGTGCTCAGCTCAGAAGCCTACAATGATCAAAATAGCAAAAACAGTAACAAAAATTAGCAAACCCTGAGGAAGGGGAGAGAATCTGATTTCTAGAGTTACCACATTATTATTAGAATTATATAAAATGTCCAGTGTTCTAGCAAAAATCATAAGGCATAAGAAACAAGGAAAATATGGCCCATTCAAAGGAAAAAAAATAAACCAACAGGAACTGTTCCTTAAAAAGACCTGATGATATATATGCTAGACATAGAGATTAAAACAACAGTCTTTTTTTTTTTTTTAAAGATTTATTTATTTATTTATTTGACAGACAGAGATCACAAGTAGGCAGAGAGGCAGGCAGAGAGAGAGGAAGGGAAGCAGGCTCCTTGCTAAGCAGAGAGCCCGATGTGGGGCTCGATCCCAGGACTCTGGGATCATGACCTGAGCCGAAGGCAGAGGCTTTAACCCACTGAGCCACCCAGGCGCCCCTAAAACAACGGTCTTAAAGATAGACAACTAAAGGAGTGTATGGAGAAAGTTTCTAAAACTATATATGAACAGAATGGAAATATCAATAAAGAAATAGAAAACTTAAGAAGATGCCAAAAAGGAATTCTGGAGCTAAAAAGTACAAAAATCTAAATGGAAAATTCACTAGAGGGATTCAAAGATGGGTTTGAACAGGCAGAAACAATCAGCGAACTTGAAGATAGGATAATGGGAATTATCCAGTCTGAGGATTGAAAGAAGAAAGGTTCAAGGAAAGTGAACAGAGCTTCAGGGACCTGTGGGACCCTATGAAGCAGCCAAACATATGCATTGTGGGAGTCCCAGAAAGAGCAGAGAAAATGAGACAATATTTGAAGAAACAATAGCTGAAAAACTTTCCAAATTTTATGAAAGGCCAACATACAAGAAGCTCAAAAACTTAAAGTAGGAAGAATTCAGAGACCCACACCAAGACACTTTCTAATCAAACTTTCAAATGTCAAAGATGAATAATCTTGAAAGCAATAAGAGAGTAGCAACTAATTACACACAAGTGATCCCCAATAAGATGACCAGATTTCTCATCAGAAACATTAGATATCAGAAGGTAGTGGGATTATATATTCAGAATGCCAAAAGACAAAGGCTGTCAACCAAGAATTCTATATCCAGGAAAACCGTGCTTCGAAAGTGAGGGAAAATTAAGCCATCTTCAGATAAAAGCTGAGGGACTTTGTGACCATTATACCTGCTCTACAAGAACTGTTTATGAAAGGACACTTGACAATAGCTAGAAGCTATATAGAGAAATAAAGAACAAAGGTAAATATATGGGCAATTATAAAAGCTATTATTGTAACAGTGACTTGTAACTACTTTTTGTCTTCTGCATGATTTAAAAGACCAACACGATTAGTGAAAGCAACCCACAGTTATTAGTCTAAAAGCTAGTATTTATTTTAACTTGGTTTGTAGCTCCAAATCATGTTTTCTGCATAATTTAAGTGACTAATGCATTCAGAGGTAGTTTGTTTTTTGGCACCAATGCATGAAGGTGTGATTTTGTGACACGACAATCACAGGGGGTGAGGACTGAGATGTAAAGGAGTAAAGTTTTTGTATGTTACTGAAATTAAGCTGGCATAAATTTAAATTATAGTGTTACAACTTTAAAGCATGTATTTATAATTTTATAACTTTAGTGTTAGTAGATGTAACATCCCTACCAGTAATAACAAAGAAAATAGCTGTACATAAAAATATATACCATCAACCCTTGAACAACATATGTTTAAACTGTGCAGATCCATTTATACATGGATTTTTTACAGTACAGTACTGTAAATGTATTTTCTTTCCCTTATGGTTTTCTTAATAAATTTTTTCTCTCTAGCTTACTTTATTGTAAGAATAGAGTATATAGTATAACGTGAAATTATGTGTTAATTAGCTGTTTATGTTATCGTTGAGCTTTTGGTTAACAGTAGGCTATTAAGTTTTGGGGGTGTCAAAAATTATATGCAGATTTTCGACTGCATGGTACCCTTTAGCTCCTTTATTGTTCAAAGGTCAACTGTACATAAAAGGATATGAGAAAGGAATTTAAACATTGTTCTACAAAAGTCAACTAAAAGAAGTGAAAATAACAAAAAGAAGACACTAGTAATGCAGGAAAGGAGAGGCAAACTTGACTTCCTCTAAACTGTAGTAATCAAAATGGCATCATAGTATTGGTGAAAGAATAAATATGTCCATGGAACCGAATAGAAACCCTAGAAATGGACCTACACAAATTATACTCAGGTGATCCTTGAAAAATGAGCAAAGATAATCCAATGGAGAAATGATAGTCTTTTTCACAAATGTTGCTGGAACAACTGAACATACACATGTTAAAAAAAAATCTAGATATGATGTTACAGCTTTCACAGAAATTAACTCAAAATAGATCATAGTCCTTAATGTAGAAATGCAAAAGTATAAAACTTTTAGAAGATAACAGAGGGAAAAGTCTAGGTGATGTTGGGCTCAGAATGAGTTTTCATATAAACACCAAAAATATAATCATGAGCAAAAAAGTTGAAAATTGGTTTTCATTAAATTAAAAACTTCTGTTGAGTGAGAGACAGCTATGAGAATGAAAAGACAAGCCATGGACTGGGAGAAAAATCTTTGTAAAACAAATGTCTAATAAAGGACTTACATATAAAATATACAAAGAACTCTTAAAACTCAACAATAACAAAACAACCCAATTTAAATGTGGCCACAGGATCTGAACAGATGCCTCACTAGAGAAGATAAACTCATGGTAAATAAGTATATGAAAAGTTGTTCAGTGTCATATGTCGTTAGGGTATTACAAATTTAAACAACCATGAGACATAACTACACATTCCTTAGAATGACTAAAATCCAAAACACTAACAGCTTCAAATGCTATCAAGAATGTGGGCAACAGGAACACTTTTTTGTTGTTGGCAGAAATGCAAAATGATAATAGCCACTTTGTGTGTTTGCATTTTGTTTTAGAGAGAAAGAGAATGAGCATGGGTGGGGTAAAAGAGGCAGGGGAAAACAATCTGAAGCAAACTCCACAATGAGTGCCAAGCCCAATGTAGTGCTTGATCTCATGACACTGAGATTATGACCTGAGCTGAAATCAAGAGTCAGACACTTAACTGACAGAGCCATCGAGGTGCCCCATGTACAGGCAGTTTGGAAGACAGTTTGGTACTTTCTTATGAAACTAAACATGGTCCTACTGTATGATCCAGTAACTGTGCTCATCGATATTTACCCAAATAAATTGAAAACCTTTGTTTATACAAAAACCTGTCCATGAGTGTTTATGGAAGTTTGTTCGTAATTGCCAAAACTTGAAAACAACCAAGATATCCTTCAGTAGGTGAATGGATAAACATAATGTGGTTCATCCATACAAAGGACTATTATTCAGCAATGAAAAACAAATTAGCTACTGGGTGATAGAAGGACATGAAGGAACCTGAAAGGAGCCAGTTTGAAGAATTTACATACTTTATGATTTCAACTATATCACATTCTGGAAAAGGTAAATAGTGGAGTTAGCAAAACAATCAGTGGTTGCCTGGATTTGGGGAGGGAGGAGGAATGGTTAGGTGGAGTGCAGGGCATTTTTAAGTAAATATAAATATATGCCACATCTTCCTTATCCATTCAACACTTGATGGACATTCAGGCTCTCTCCATAGTTTGGTTATTATTGATAATGCTGATGTAAACATTGGGGGCATGTGCCCTCTGAATCTGATTTTTTTATCCTTTGGGTAAATACCTGGTAATGAATGCAATTGCTGGATCAAAGGTAGTTCTATTTTTAACTTTCTTTTTTTCTTTTTAAAGATTTTATTTATTTATTTGACAGAGATCACAGGTACGCAGAGAGGCATGCAGAGAGAGAGGAAGGGAAGCAGGCTCCCTGCTAAGCAGAGAGCCCGATGTGGGGCTCGATCCCAGGACCCTGGGATTATGACCTGAGTTGAAGGCAGAGGCTTTAACCCACTGAGCCACCCAGGCGCCCCTATTTTTAACTTTTGAGGAACCTCCAAACTATTCTCCAAAGTGGCTGCACCAGTTTGCATTTCCACCAACAGTACAAAAAGAGTCCCCTTTCTCATCCTCACCAACACCTATTGTTTCTTGTTTTGTTAATATTAGCCACTCTGAAAGGTGTGAGGTGGTATTTCATCGTGGTTTTGATTTGTATTTCCCTGATGATGAGTGATGTTGAGCATCTTTTCATGTGTCCGTTAGCCATCTGGGTGTCTTCTTTGGAAAAGTATTTATTTGTGTCTTCTGCCTATTTCCTAACTGGATTATTTGGGTTTGGTAAGTGCTCTATAGATTTTGGATACTAACCCATTATCAGATATGTTGTTTGCAAATATCTGCATATCTACAAAAACAGATCTGTCATTTTTGGTTCTCTTGGCTCTGTACCTATGAGTGGGATTTCTGGGTTATGTGGCTAACTCTATTTTGGACACTTGTGTTGGGCATATAACTTGGAGTGAACTTCCAAGGTAATATGGCAACTCTGTTAACTTTTTGAAGACGTGCAAAACTATTTTACAAAGCAGCTGTACTGTTTATCATTCCCATCGGCAAGCTATGAGCTTTTACTTTTCTATCAACTGTCCATTTTCCTAATCCAATTTTATATACTGCTGATGTCCACTTTTATATAGTAGTCTTTTTCTTTTTAGTGTGATTTTAGAAACTGTTTATATATTAGGTATATAATAGGCATATTGCAACTTTGCAAATATTTGTCATTTTACTTACCCAATCTTGTTTTTGATATGCCACCTTTTTTTTTTCTTTAACTGTGTTGTGCTCATTTTTAAAAAAATATTTTATTTATTTGACAAGAGAGAGAGACCACAAGCAGGCAGAGAGAGAGGGGGAAGCAGGCTCTCCACTGAGCAGAGATCCTAATGTGGGGCCGAGATCATGACCTGAGCTGAAGGCAGAGGCTTAACCCACTAAGCCACCCAGGCGCCCCTGTTGTGGTCATTTTTATCAAATTATGATTAGGAAAATTTTCCCCATTCCTAGTTTATAGAAGCAGTCACCCAAGTTTTATTCTAATTATTTATATGGTTTCCTTTCTGTAAATATGGACATCTGATCCATTTGGAATTTGTCCAGCTATATCATATGAGGAATCAATGCCATGCAATTTTATCTTTTTTCTTTTTTCTATATGTCTACCCATATGTTTATCAGTTTCATTTATTAAAAAGAGTTCATTTTTCCTACTGATTTGAACTGCTAGCTTTATGGTGTACTAAATTTGCACTTATAATGGTGTCATTTCTGGATATTTCTTTTCTGCTCTGTTGGTTCCATTGACATCTTATGAGTATGATAGTCAGTTTGAATCTACTCTTAACTACCTTAGAGATTTTTGTTTTTCAAGGAATATGAAAATAACATTTACTTTCTTGTTACCTTACAGACTGGGAATCCAGCTGTGAGACCAAAATGCTGTCCTCAAAGAGAGGAATTTATGAAATAGAATCATCTCAATGGGAGATAATAGAACAGCTTACAAGACATAAGTGTAAAAGTTTTCGAGATTATAGGGAATGCAAAGACCAGGTTGAAAGCCAATTAGGAAATAAAGAGGGACTTTTCAGGCAACTATTAATTGCTTGTAAAGAAATTCCCCGTTTTAGCCAGACCACATCCCTTACATTAAAACAAAGAATTCATTTTTTTGAGAAATCCTATGAATGTAAAGCATGCAGAAAATACTTTATCCATCGCTTTCAACTTACAGAACATCAGCAAGATCATTCCGATGAAAAATTCTGTGAATGTAAAGAATGTGGAAAGGCCTTTATTCAGAGCTCAGAACTTATTTACCATCAGAGAGTTCATGTTAAGAAACCCTATGAATGTAAGGAATGTGGAAAAACCTTTATTTGTGCCTCACAGCTTACTTATCATCAAAGAGTTCATACTGGGGAGAAACCTTATAAATGTAAAGAGTGTGGGAAGGCCTTTATTCGTGGCTCTCATCTTACCCAGCATCAAAGAATTCATACTGGTGAAAGACCTTATGAATGTAATGAATGTGGGAAGGCCTTTTTTCGTGGCTCTCAACTTACTTACCATCAGAGAGTTCATACTGCAGAGAAACCCTATCAATGTAAAGAATGTGGAAAGGCGTTTATTCGTGGATCCCAACTTACTGAACATCAGAGAATTCATACAGGTGAGAAACCCTATGAATGTAAGAAATGTGGTAAAGCCTTTAGTTATGGCTCACAGCTTACTCTACATCACAGACTTCATACTGGCGAAAAACCCTATAAGTGTAAAGATTGTGAGATGTCCTTTATTCGTGGCTCCCAACTTACTGAACATCAGAGGATTCATACAGGTAGGAAACCACATGAATGTAAGCAGTGTGGAAAGGCCTTTAACTATGGCTCACAGCTTATTCGTCATCAGAGGATTCATACTGGTGAAAAACCCTATGAATGTCAAGAATGTGGGAAATCATTTATTCGTGGCTCACAACTTACTGAACATCAAAAAATTCACACTGGTGAAAAACCTTTTGAATGTAAAGAATGTGGGAAAGCCTTTATTCGTGGCTCACATCTTACTCAGCATCAGAGGATTCATACTGGTGAAAAACCCTATGGATGTAAAGAGTGTGGTAAGGCCTTTATTTATAGCTCACAATTGACTCAACATCAGAGAATTCATACCGGTGAAAATCCCTGTGAATGTAAGCAGTGTGGGAAGATCTTTATTTGTGCCTCACAACTTACTCTACATCAGATTTCTCACTCTGGTAGGAAACCATATGAATGTAAGGAATGTGGTAAAGCTTTTATTCGTGGCTCACAGCTAACTTACCACCAGAGAGTTCATACTGGTGAGAAGCCCTATGAGTGTAATGAATGTGGGAAAGCCTTTATTCGTGGTTCACATCTTACTCAGCACCAGAGAATTCATACTGGTGAGAAACCATACAAATGTAATGAATGTGGGAAGGCCTTTAACCGTGGCTCACAACTTACTCAACATCAGAAAATTCATTCTGGTGAAAAGCCTTATAAATGTAATGAATGTGGTAAGGACTTTAGACGTCACTCACACCTTACCCAACATCATAAACTTCATAATTGAGAAAATACAAATTTATTAAATCTTTTGTCTACCCGTTGGTACTCAGTTTTGGAATATCAGATAATTACAGATTATGGAAGTAGGAATCCTCCTTTACTTTCACTCTTGGATAACTGACTATCAGAAAATTCAAACAAGGAAAGACTAGATTAATACAACAGAGAATCAGTTGCCATCATATTTCAGTCTTTGTTAGACATTAGTGAATTCATGCAAGAGCAGAACCATAGAATGTAGGATTTTCTTGTTTGGCATCATTCTCTTGTTTAGCGTGATCTGAGCCCCCCCATTTACTACATGTGCGTTCCTTTGGGAAAGTTGGTTAACTCTGTTGCTTTAGTTTTTTTCATTTATATATATTTCATTTTTCATTTGTATCATTCACATTATAATGGTTTAAAAGCATAAATACATATGAAGCCTTGAAGCAGTGTATAATAAATAGGTTATACTTAATAAACGTTAGTAGTTATTATTGCAATTTTATTTTTACCCACTATTTAAAACATTTTTTTTTCCTCCTGGGCTCAAGAGTAATCTTTCTTTTTTTTTCAATTGAAGTGTAGTTGACATACAATGTTATATTAGTTTCAGGTGCACACTGTAGTGATTTGACAGTTCTGTACTTTACTCAATACTGACAACAATATACTGGTTACCATCTGTCTTTATACAACATTGTTACAATATTATTACTGACCATGTTCTATTAACTATGCTATACTTTTAGAGTACAATTTCTGGGTCTTACAATAAATTCACATTTTCTTTTATAAGAATTGGACAAGTTATTTTTGAAAATGGCCTTACCATTTTACATTCACACCAAGAGCATATGAGTGACGTCTCAGCCTTTGGTGTTGTCATCACTTTTTGTTTTAGCCATTGTGATAGGTGTGTAATGATGTCTCTTGATCTTAATTTGCATTCCTCTAATGGCCTAGTGATCTTGAATACCTTTTCATGTGCATGTTATCTCTCTATCCATTTTGGTGAAATACCTGTGTCTTTTACTGATCTTTGAATTGTCTTATTTTTTATTGTTGGGTTTTGAAAGAGCACTTTCTATATTCTTGATGATTCTAGTCCTTTGCTGTGTAGTTGTAAATATTTTTCTTCTTTTAAGATTTTACTTATTCATTTGACAGACAGAGATTACAAGTAGGCAGAGAGGCAGGCAGAGAGAGAGGAAGGGAAGTAGGCTCCCTGCTGAGCAGAGAGCCAGATACGGGGCTTGATCCCAGGACCCTGAGATCATGACCTGAGCCAAAGGCAGAGGCCTTAACTCACTGAGCCACCCAGGTGCCCCAATATTTTTCTTGATGTGTAACTTTTTTTTTTTTTCACCTTTTAGTAGGGTCTTTTGAGAGCAAAAGTTTTCAACTTTGATAAGATCTACTTTATCAATTTTTCCTTTTACGGGTTTTGCTTTGGTGTCAAATCTAAGGACTCCCTGCCTAGCCCAGATTCCAAAGACTTTTCCTGTTTTTGCATAAATTTTTATTATTTTACATGTTTTACACATAAGTCTGTAATCTATTTTGAGTTAATTTTTCATGTATGTTGTATGCTTTAGCTTAATATTCTTAGTTTGTTTTGGCTAATGGATGTCCATTTGCACAAGCATGGTTTGTTGAAAAGACTGTCCTTCCTCCATTAAATTGCTTTTGTACCTCTCTCAGATATCTTTTGAATATATTTGTGTATATTTTACTTCAAGGTTTTCTATTTCCATCCAATGATCTGTCTTTCCGTCTGCCAATATCACACTGCCTTGATTACTGTCATTTTATAGCATGTCTTAATAGGATTTCTCCTACTTTATTCTTTTTCAAGCTGATTTACCTATTCTTAGTTTTTGCCATTTCAAATAAATACTAGAATAAGCTTACCTATATTTACAAAATCTTGCTGAGGTGTTTTTTTTTTTTTTAAGATTTTTAAAATTTTATTTATTTGTCAGAGAGAGTGAGCACAGGCAGACAGAGTGGCAGGCAGAGGCAGAGAGAGAAGCAGGCTCCCTGCTGAGCAAGGAGCCTGATGCGGGACTCGATCCCAGGACGCTGGGATCATGACCTGAGCCGAAGGCAGCTGCTTAACCAACTGAGCCACCCAGGCGTCCCTCTTGCTGAGGTTTTAATAGGAATTGTTTAGAAATAATTTATATCTCTGGTAAGTCTTTTAATTCATTAATCTAGTATATCTTTCCATTTTTAGGTCATTGTTGTTAGTTTGTGGTCTCCAAAATATTCAGGTAACGACTCCCAGTACTTATGAGTGTAATCTAATTTGGAAATAGGGTCTTTGCTGATATATTTAAGTTAAGACAGAGATCATATTGGATTAGAGTGGGCACTGCTGTGATGGCTGGTGGCTCCAACTCCTGCCTTCAGAGAGAACATGGCCCTGAAAATACTTAATTTTGGACTTCTGTTCCCCAAAACTGTAGTAGATTTGTGCTGTTTGAAAACACAAAGCTTGTGGTAATTTGTTATGGCAGCCCTAGGAAATTGACATCATCCCTTAAACTTTTTTTATTAGGATTTGTAATTTTTGGCATATAGATCTTATACATGATTTGTAAGTGTATAAGTTTAAGTGTCTCACTTTCTTTGGAAAAGTTCTAAATAGTGTTGTGTTTTTAAATCCAATTTTTACCTGTTCATCATTAGTATATACAAACTATATAAATGTATATCTGTATGTTGATCTGGTAATCTGTGACCTTGCTGCAGAACTCACCAATTCATTCTGGAAGGTTTTGTTTCATATTTTAGTAAATTCCTTGGGGTTTTCTACATAGACAATCATGTCATCTATGGACAGCGGCAGTTTTATTTCTTCCTTTCTAGTCTGTGTCTTTTTGTCTGTGTCTTTTATTTCTTTTGTTTGCGTTATTATGCTGGCTATAATGTTAGTGCTATGTTGAATAACACAGGCAAGAGCAGTCATCCTTGTGTTTTTCTAAATCTTAGGGGGAAATATGCAGTCTTTCACCATGAAGTACAATGTAAGCTGTTGGCTTTATGTAGATGTTCTTTTTTAAATTGAAGTTCCCCTCTGCTCCTAACTTTTTAATTTTTATTTTTTTAATACTTTTTTATTATGTTAGTCACCATACAGTACATCATTCGTTTTTGATGTAGTGTTCTATGATTCATTGTTTGCATATAACACCCAAGTGCTCCATGCAGTACATACCCTCATTAATACCCATCACTGGGCTCACCCATCTCCCCACCGACCTCCCCTCTAAAACCCTCAGTTTGTTTCTCGGAGTCCATTGTCTCTCATGGTTCGTCATCCCCACTGATTCCCCCATGTTCATTTCTCCCTTCCTTCTCCTAATATCCTCCATGCTATTCCTTATGTTCTACAAATAAGTGAAACCGTATGATAATTGTCTTTCTCTGTTTGACTTATTTCGTTTACAATAATCTCCTCCAGTTCCATCCATGTTGATGCAAAAGTTGGGTATTCATCCTTTCTGATGGCTGAGTGATATTCCGTTATATATATGGACCACATCTTCTTTATCCATTTGTCTGTTGAAGGGCATCTTGGCTCCTTCAACAGTTTGGCTTTTTAAAAAAATAACGAATGCATATTGGATTTTTTTTTTTTAAGATATTTATTTATTAGAGAGAGAGAGCACGGAGCTCAGGCAGACAGAGTGGTAGGCAGAGGCAGAGGGAGAAGCAGGCTCCCTGCTGAGCAAGGAGCCCGATGTGGGACTCAATCCCAGGACGCTGGGATCATGACCTGAGCCGAAGGCAGCCGCTTAACCAACTGAGCCACCCAGGCGTCCCTGCATATTGGATTTTATCCAGATACATGATATATGATTTTTTTCTTCAACCTGTTTATATGGTGGATTACATGGATTGATTTTTTAATGTAAAACCACTCCTCATGTAACTGTAATAAATCCCACATAGTCATGTTTTATAATTTCTTGTTGGAATTGATACACTAACATTTTGTTGAAGATTTTTCTTAGATTATGAAAAATAATTCTGTCATATTTTTTTCCTTCCTTCCTTCCTCTCCCTGCTAGTCTTTGTCTAATTTTGTATTGTATAATATTGGCTTAATAGAATGAGTTGGGAGGTGTTTCTTTTCTGTTTTCTGAAAGAAGTTGTATGAAATTGGTGTTCATTTTTCAGTCTGTGAAAATTTGCAAGTGAAGCCTTTTCGGCCTGAGGATTTTTAGGGAGCTTTATAATTATAAATTCAGTTTCTTTAATGGTTATTCAGTTATATGGCTACTTAGGTTATCTGTTTCATCATAGTTGAGATTTAGTAGCTTGTGGTTTTTGAGAAACTTAGGCTAAATAGTTTTACACTTAAAATTTTCCAGCCTCCTCCCTCAATAAAATTTTTGATACTCATTCCCTTATAATGATAGGCATATGTAAGAATATAAGAATGGTGTCAAATTAAACAAAAATAACAAAATTAAAGACCAGATTCCCTTATAATGATAGATATAAATATTCTAAATATAATGTCCACCAATTAAAAGAATACAAAGGAATACCATTCTTCAGAAATGTCCAAGATTTAATGTTATAGATTAATTACATTTCAAAAGTCTACAAATTATACTTGTAAGAGATGATTATGATGGAAAAATGACCTGATACAGCCTCAAGTCATTTTCATTTTCTCAGTGAATGGTTTTGAAATATGTGTTTTTCAATGTTCTTTGAGAGTGGTCCAATTGAAGAAACAGTTTACATGACCATATTTACAAAATTTAAGTTAAAAAATTCATACAGTATTATTACCTACCTGCAAAAGCTCTTTGAAAACACATTCTGGCTGAATGATTAGTAGTTGAGTTTTAAAATTAATATTTGCCTTAAAACCATTGCACTAGGGACGCCTGGGTGGCTCAGTTGGTTGAGCAGCTGCCTTTGGCTCAGGTCATGATCCCAGCGTCCTGGGATTGAGTCCCACATCGGGCTCCTTGCTCGGCAGGGAGCCTGCTTCTCCCTCTGCCTCTGCCTGCCTCTTTGTCTGCCTGTGCTCGCTCTCTCTCTCTAACAAATAAATAAATAAAATCTTAAATAAAAAAAAATAAAAAATAAACCATTGCACTAGCATAGAATCAACTTCTGGCATTTAGAAAATCTCAATTTAATTTTATGGTACATTGTTAAATGATTTCAGGGTTTTTTTCATCATGAAATTTTGAGGTTCTTTGATATTTTGCTTTTAGTTATTTCTTACAATATGAGAATTCACAAATAGGAATTATTGTTGAGATAATAGCCAAGGTAAAATTAAAATAACATTAAGATTTTTTACTTTTTTAGATGTTCAAATTATCAATGCTAGTGTCCCAATAATTCTACAAAGATTTAATTTTTTTTTTTTAAAAGATTTATTTATTTATTTATTTGATAGGCAGAGATCACAAGTAGGCAGAGAGGCAGAGAGAGAGGAGGAAGCAGGCTGTCCGCAGAGCAGAGAGCCCGATGCGGGGCTCGATCCCAGGACCCTGGGATCATGACCCGAGCCGAAGGCAGTGGCCTTAACCCACTGAGCCACCCAGGCGCCCCTGATTTAATTTTTTAAATTTCCTTTTTGTTATTTGAATTATAAATTCATTGACTCTGTAAAGGTATGAAGTTCCTCCTAAAGTCATCTATTGAAGACACATTCCCCTAATATTTTTATTGTTATGTGTCTTATTGTTTAACAAATTTTAGGAGCACTTAGGTGGCTCAGTTGTTAAGGGTCTGCCTTTGATTCAGGTCATGATCCCGGGGTCCTGGGATCAAGCCCCACATGGTTGGGCTCCCTGCTCAGCAAAGCCTGCTTCTCCCTTTCCCACTCCCCCTGCTTGTGTTCCCTCTCTTGCTGTCTGTCTCTCTGTCAAATAAATAAAATCTTTTTTTAAAAAAAGATTTTATTTATTTATTTATTTGATAGAAATCACAAGTAGGCAAAGAGGCAGAGAGAGAGGAGGAAGCAGGCTGTCCGCAGAGCAGAGAGCCCGATGCAGGGCTCGATCCCACGACCCTGGGATCATGACCCGAGCCAAAGGCAGTGGCTTTAACCCACTGAGCCACCCAGGTGCCCCTGTCAAATAAATAAAATCTTTAAAATAAACCCAAATTTTAAACTATTGATACCTACAACTAAATACATTGTTTATGTGCAATTTGCCAAATTAAGAGTTCAAAGGTTAGTCATTACATACCAAGTAAATATTAGAGAACCATAATTCATGAGTATTTAACAATATTGCTGTGGATCCAAAACGGCTCTTCATTGTTGCCTATATCACCTGTTTTGCTGTTTTGCTCAGATATTATAATTTATTACATCATAAATAAACCTTTCACTACTCAGTGGATTGCATGATTGTCACATATGAAAAAAATATTTTTTAAAGATTTTATTTATTTGACAGAGAGATTACAAGTAGGCAGAGAGAGGTGGGGGGGGGAAGCAGGCTCCCTGCTGAGCAGAGAGCCTGATGCGGGGCTCCCATCCCAGGACCCTGAGATCATGACCTGAGCTGAAGGCCGAGGCTTAACCCACTGAGCCACCCAGGTGCCCCCCTGTAGTACATTTTAAGTAATACTATGATTTAGATGATACTAGAAAAAAAAGATTCTGGGGGCACCTGGGTGGCTCAGTCATTAAGCATCTGCCTTCTGCTTGGATCATGATCCTGGAGTCTGGGGATTGAGGCCTGCATCCAGCTCTCTGCTCTGCGGGAGGCCTGCTTCTCCCTCTCCCACTCCCCCTGCCTGTGTTCCCTCTCTGTGTCTCTGTCAAATAAATAAATCTTTAAAAAAAAAGATTCTGTGGTCAAACAAGCTTGTAAATGGTGGCATATTTCATATCACTTTTTGCAGCAATAAGTTCATTTTATCAGGGCTATAATAAATATTTTAGTAAAGGTATTTTTCAAAACTTTAACCTCTCATATGCCAGACTTACTTGACCATGAATCCCTTCTTATAATGCCTGTTAATATCTTTTGCATGTGAACTATTTTTGTAAATGCTGCTCTAGGTACAGAAAATAACCAGAGGTGGAAACTAGACATTATAGCTGGAGGCCAATTGAGTTTATGAAAGGGCAAGTTGCTTTCTCTATAAACCAATCCCATTCTTTTTCTACAGATAGGAGGCCTGTCCTCTTAAAAAAGGGAAATTCCTCTATGTAACAATCTCCCTTCACAGTCCCTTCTTACTCTTCCTTCTATCCCAGTTCTTAGTTCAACTTAATGAGATATTAAAAACAAAACAGGTTTGTGAAATTTTAAAGGCATGGTAATGAAATAAATGTCTTTATCATTTGATATAGTTAGGCCATAAATGAAGTTCTAGAATTGGAGATTCTTTTCTAAGATGAATTTTATAACAAATACAAGAATAAAGATAGTCAAATGGGCCATTATGTCATTACTTTGTTCTCTACTTCTAACAGTGTTTTATTCTCAAAAGAAAAGTTAGAAATCAAATGTATTTTTATGTAGTTTTTCTTTTCATATTTGAGTTACCCTTCTGAAGTTATGTAATGCATTTACCTGCAAAACAGGAAATTATAGGAAATATACATAAAATCTAGCTTCCTGGGGCACCTGGGTGGTGCAGTTAAGCGTCTGCCTTAGGCTCAGGTCATGATCCCAGTGTCCTGGGATTAAGCCCCATGTTGGGGTCCCTGCTCAGTGGGAAACCTGTTTCTTCCTCTCCCTTGGCAGCTCCCGCTGCTTGTGTTCTCTCTTTCAAATAAGTAAAATCTTTAAAAAAAAAAATCTGACTTCTTAAACTAAACCTGAGTACTTTTGTAGCTTTTTGTTTAAATGTACATTTTTATGTTTGTACATGTTTATACATGGGTTTTTTTCTTGGTTGTTTGTAAATATTTATATATTTAAACAGGGTCACTGTATGGACATCAGTCTGCAACTTTCCTGCCAACATACATAACGGACATCTTTCCAGGTACATGTAAATCTAACTTACTCATTTTAGTGTTAGTAGCTGCAGAATACTAACTATGGAGAGGTATTAAATGTTCAAGTTGTTTCTCTGTTAATGAACATTCATGTTATTTTGCCTACCTTGCTCTTTCAAACAATTGTCAATAAATACCATTAAACATAAATATTTGTATAGGTATGCTTTTATTTTTGTAAGATTCTTACATCAGGTTTGTGGAACAAAAATATGTGTATTTTTTTTTAATTACTCATTTGAGAGAGAATTCTCAAGCAGACTCCCCACTGAACCAGGAGCCTGACGTGGGCCTCATCCCAGGACCCTGAGATCATGACTTGAGCCAAAATCAAGAGTCAGACATTTTAACTGAATGAGCCACCCAGACACCCCTTTATTTATTGTTTTATTGTAATAGTAACATTACTTTCCAGATAAAGCACATTAAGTCCCACTAACAGTGTTGAGATGCACATTTTCCTACAATTTAACAGCACTTAGTGCTCTTTGTCAATCTTTCTAATGAAAAAATATGCCATTGCTTTAATCTGAATTTATTTAAATATAGGGTAGACTGAGCATGCTTTTTTTTTTTTTTAAAGATTTTATTTATTTATTTGTCAGAGAGAGAGAGAGAGAGAGAGAGCAAGCATAGGCAGACAGAGAGGCAGGCAGAGGGAGAAGCAGGCTCCCTGCTGAGCAAGGAGCCCGATGTGGGACTTGATCCCAGGATGCTGGGATCATGACCTGAGCCGAAGGCAGCTGCTTAACCAACTGAGCCACCCAGGCATCCCCTGAGCATGCTTTCATTTGCTTATTGGCCATCTGAATTTTCTGTAAATTACCTGTCAATAGTGTACAATTTCTTTTTTTTAATATTTTAAAAAAGATTTTATTTATTTATTTGACAGGCAGAGATCACAAGTAGGCAGAGAGGCAGGCAGAGAGAGAGGAAGCAGGCTCTCTGCTGAGCAGAGAGCCCGACGTGGGGCTCAGTTCCAGGACCCTGAGATCATGACCTGAGCTGAAGGCAGAGGCTTAACCCACTGAACCACCCAGGCGCTCCAACAGTGTACAACTTCTAGTATTTTTCATTAAGTTTTAGAAATTTTTTGTGTTTATGGGTAGTTATCATATGGGTTACAAAAATAATTTCTAGTCTATCTAGTATTTTAATATACACTTTGATTTGTACTATTATAGAGTCAAATATAATCACCATAGAATGTTTCCTACACAAGATTATTCACATTTTCCTAAATATCTTTTATATTTTTTGTATTTTAGTCTTTTTTAGCTAAATTTTCCCACCAACTTTTTGTGTTGAAGATTTCTAAAAATCACAGGAAAGCTAAAATAGTGAAACAAACATCCATCACATCCAAGACTGACTTAGTTAACATCTGACACATTTTATTTTTATTAACATTACATTTCACTCCTAAATACTTCATGCATAACCTAAAAATGAGATTGTCTTCATTTTAATAGCATGGCATTAGAAAATTAAAAATAATTCCATAATCTCCCAAAGTATCTCAAAAACTGGCTTAGGGATGCCTGGGTAGCTCAGTTGGTTAACCGTACGCCTTCTGCTCAGGTCATAATCCCAGGGTCCTGGAATCCAGTCCCACGTTGGGCTCCCTGCTCAGCTCCTTGCTTTTCCCTCTGCCTGCTGCTCCCCCTGCTTGTGCTCTCTCATTCTCTCTCTGACAAATAAATCTTTGGAAAAAAAAAGATCCAGCAGGGGCCACTGTGCAGACCAGACTTTGCTGGCTTGTGCATCCTCCCCTTCTCTGCAGCCATGTCTGACAAACCTGATAATAGCAGATATTGAGAAATTCACTAACTTGAAATTGAAGAAGACAAAAATACAAGAGAATAATCCAGTACCTTCAAAAGAAATGACTGAATGGGAGAAGCAAGCAGGCGAATTGTAATGAGGCGTTGCCACTAACACACGCTGTATATTCCACAAGCATTACCTTTTTTACTTCTTTTAGCTGTTCAACTTTGTAAGATGCACAGAGGTTGGATCAAGTTTAAATGACTGTGCTGCCCCTTTTCACATCAAAGAACTACTGACAGTGAAGGTGCCTGCCTCTCCCATCTGCCTGTCTGGCTGGCAGGGAAGGAAAAGAACTTGCATGTTAATGAAGGAAGAAGCTGGGTGGGATGACAGTGAAATCTGTGGAGTTAAAACAAAGCTGGTCCATGGTGTCCTGTAGGCTGTAAAATGCAATTTAATCAGAGTGCCTTTTTGTTGTTGTTGTTCAAATGATTTTAATTATTGGAATGCACAATTTTTTAAATATGCAATAGAATTTTTAAAACCTTTAAAAAATCTTGCTTATAAAATGTTTTTCTAAATAAGAATCTGATCAAGGCTCTCATCTTATAATCTCTTAACTGAAAATAGTCACCACCACCACTTTTTTTGTAATTTCTTTGAGACTCCCATTTTTAGAATCTAGGCATGATAGAATGTCAAACTTTTAGGATTTGTCTGTTTCCTTATGAATAAACACAGAAGTAGTAATTTTGGTAAAAATAATATGATATGTACTTAGTATAGCAAAAGGTATACTATGCATAACATAAAGCATTAAATATGTCATTATATAAGTAAAATAAGTTGTCCCGGTATTGCTATTGGTATTGCTAAATTTGTTCACTGATTAAGGTAGTTACTAGACTTTTCCATTATAAACATAATTTTTAACTTTCTAATTAGTATGCAGTGAGTGGGATGGATAAACTTTTGAAAAGTTCAAAAATTTGACAAGGCACTCATGTATTATATAGAAAGAATATGTGTTAACATGTCTTTGCTTCATATTTTTATAGTAACTATATGAAACATTAAATATAAATGTTAAAGACCCATTGTTTCTCAATCCTATCCCTGTTATAGATTTAGTGTGTATAATTCAGCCCATATACTTATTTACTTAAGATTTTATTTATTGAGAGTGAGCACACATAAACAGGGGGTAGGGGTAGAGGGGAGAGGGAGAAGCAGATTCCCATTGAGCAGAGAGCCCAACACAGGGCTCAATCTCAGGACCCTGAGATCATGACCTGAGCTAAAGGCAAACCACTAACTGACTGAGCTACCCAGGAGCCCCTCTAAGTGGCTTTTTTTTTTTTTTTCCCATAGACCTAGGGCCACAACTGGTCCTTGGGAAACATTCATGCATTCTTGTTCTGGATACACTTTGAGATTGTTGGCTGATAGAAGAGCAGTACTTGTTCAAGCATTCTCATGATATTTAGATTTCTCCAGGAAGTTAGACAGCAATTCATTTTGTTCCCAGGTTGTAGCAATCATAGTGCCCCCTACCAATAAGCATGAGAGATGGGCAGGCATTCCCTTCTCTCTTGGAAGATGAAAGACTCAGCACACAGGGCGCCTGGGTGGCTCAGTGGGTTAATGCCTCTGCCATCGGCTCGGGCCCTGATCTCAGGGTCCTGGGGTCCAGCGCCGCATCGGGCTCTCTGCTCAGCGGGGAGCCTGCTTCTCCCTCTCTCTCTCTGCCTACTTGTGATCTCTGTCAAATTAAGAAAAAAAAAGGATTTACTTATTTTAAAGAGTACACACATGCGCCTGCGCCCGTGTGGGGGAGGGGCAGAGGGAGAGAATCCTCAAGCTGACTTTCCTGGACCTTGATACAGGTCTCCATCCCATAACCCATGAGATTATGACCTGAGCTGAAACCAGGAGCTTTATTTTCCCTTCATTAGTCAAGGTAAAATCTCATGTATGAAGTTATTTAACTATTTTATTAGTCAATGGCCTTTCAACCTTACCCAATAATGCCCCCATGATAGAATGGGTGCCTGCTTTGCCCGACTGTGCCAGAGGAAAAAGGAGCTAAGCTAGGCCTAACTTTGAAATCATGTTTCTTAAAACCAAAACGGTTGATTTTGCATTCTTCCCCATAACATGTATACTTGATCCAATAGAAAACTCATGTCTAAGAGGCGCCTGGGTGGCTCAGTGGGTTAGGCCTCTGCCTTCAGCTCAAGTCATGATCTCAGGGTCCTGGGATAGAGCCCTACATTGGGCTCTCTGCTCTCTGTGGGGAGCCTGCTTCCCACTGTCTCTGCTTGCTGCTCTGCCTACTTGTGGTATCTCTGTGTCAAATGAATTAAAAATAAAATCTTTAGAAAAAAAAGAAAAATCATGCCTAAATTATTTGCCAGATATGGGCGCCTGGGTGGCTCAGTCAAAGTGTCTGCCTCCGGCTCTGGTCCTGATTCCTGGGACTGAGCGCCATGTTGAGCTCCTTGCTCAGCGGGGAGCCTGGTTCTCCTCTCCCTTGCCTGCCGCTCTGCCTACTTGTGCTCTCTATCAAATAAATAAAATCTTAAAAAAAATAAATTATTTTCCAGATAAATTGATAACCTTCCCTCCCCCCCATCACATTAGTGTCCAAAAAAGAACTTGACCATCCACCAGGAAGACCTCCCGCTCTCCTGGGAGTCAAACTCCTACAGACACTGAAATAAAAGCAAGAGAAGAGCACATCTGCATAACACAAATCATCACCAGACACGCAACCACCCTCGATTATGAACACGGAACACACCGCAACAGCAGAGGTCCCTTCCTCCGTCAGACAATCCCAGTTATGTCATTACCAGGCAGCTTCGAGTACGAGCCACCTTACACCCAACGGCATGTAGAATAGCACTCAGAAATACAGAAATACAACCACACACACAGCCACCGAGGGCCTCCCAGTCAGCCTGTAACGGTCTTGCGTTATCATCTCACACACACCAAAGGGGCATGGCCAGGCTGGGAGGAGGTCTCTGCGAGTCCGAGGCTCCGGCTAGTCCCCGCCTCAGCCCCAGCTCCTCCCCCGCACAGGTCCGCCTGAGGGTCCGTCCCACCTTCTCCAGATCTGAAAAGACCCCGGGACGGCTCCGCTAAGGCAATCTTAGACCCTAACCGCCCCAGCAGCGCGCGCCCGACGCCTGCGCACTGAGCGCAGGCGGGCACTCCCAGGAACACCCGCGGCGCCGCCGTTGCGGGAGCGCATTTTAGCCGGGGAGTCCAGGAACCTCGCGGAGGGTTAGTAAACTGGACATCTTAGCGTCCTGGCCGGCCAGACTACAACCTTCCGGGCGTTGGACTACATTTCCCAGAACCACCGCGTCCCCAATGCAGCTTCATTTCCGTTTGTTCGCGCGATTTGGGGACCTCGCGTGGGGAGGGCAGCGTCTGTGGAGGAACTTGGCTCGGCTCCCGCTGGGCGGGCGAACCCTAAATTGGGCTTGGACCCCGGGCGCCAGATCCTGGATCCTAAACTGCACCTTCTGTCGAGGTGAGGATGTCCGGAATGCCATGGCGGAAGCGTCGCTGGGATTGCGTGTATGTTGGTCTCCAGCCGTTTTGTGCTGTGAGACAGCCTGCCTGTTACTGATGTGGGCGAATGAACGTGTGCGACTGTGGTTTTGTGTGTAAGCGTTTGTGTGAGGGGTGGGTCGTGACTCTGAGGGTGTAGTAATACTGCTGTGACAATGTGTTTGTGACCGCGTGCTTAACTGACAGGGAATGTGCCTATGTGACGGTGATTGTGTGCGTACCTCATATGTGACCGGGGGTTTGCTTGTGACTGTGAGCTGTGCGACAGTGCTCTTGTGACAGGGTTTTTGGATGTACTTGGGTCACTTTGAGGTTGTGTATGCGACTGTGTATTGTGTATATTACTGAAGTTTGTGACTTTGAGATGTTATGAGAGGTGTTGCTGTGACCCGGTGTTTATGACCACTTATTTCTTTGATCTGGTACTTAGTTGCATTTTTCTGTCTGATTGGATGGCTGTGTGTATGCCATATGTGTGACTCTTGGGACTGTGAGTGTGTCGCTTTCATGACTGTGTGAAGATAGTAAAAGTGCTGCTGTGAAAGGGTGTTTTTGGCCTGGCGTACCCCTGACAGGATGCTTGAGTGTGCTTGAGTCATTGTGTGTATGCTCTGTTTATGATTGGATTTTGTTTAAGATAAGAGGTGGTCTGAGGATGTAATACTAATTTGGCGATTGTGACTCTGGCTGTATGACCATGGAAGTGTGTGTGACATTGTCTAGTCAGTTTGTACATTTTATAGTCTGTGATCTTATGGGAGTTTAGTGAGGTACAGAGATAAAATTGGGTTTTTGTATTTTAAGGGTTCATTATGGGAGTGAGTCTGCCCATGTGTCTTGAGTCCCTTTGGCTTTGTCCTTACAGAACTTGACTTCTTTCTCTTCTGACCTCAGTGATCCCTCTTCACACATGGCCTATATTGCTTCATTTCTGTATTGGTTCTTAGTTCACACTGGGATTGTAGATGTAGGTTTCCTTTTGGCTTCCAGGTGTCCTCTCACCTTACAGCCTTAAGAATGTTGAGTGCAGAAAGGTGACAGGAAGGAAAGACATCAGGAATCTGAGACCCTGAATGAAGACTGAGCTATTTTTAAGTCACAGACCTGTTCTTGACAAGATTAGAGCTGATAGCACCTTCAAAACAGGCCATATGGAGATATGATGGGGAGTAGGAATACTTCTAGAGAATGTGCCAGAGGAGTCAGTCACATACTTTAGAACTGGTAGTGAGTGCTCTGGACAATTTTGAATCCAGCAGTAAATTCTGACCTAACACAGCTGAAGTCTTGGACCTTCTTTCTAAAACAGAATACAGATCTGTTCTACTCTCTAACTTTCCTCCAGAGTAAATGAGGGATAGTTTGGGGGCCTGGGTGGGTAAGAGCATGTGTTCTAATTTAGAGTATATCTTAAGAAAGGTGTACTATCTTATGATTCCATTTTCTTTTCCTGAGAGTAGAGTCCAGAGAAGGAAAAAATGGCTGTTTTACATTCAAAAGCAAAGTCCAAGGTGAGTAGATGTTTCCTCTGTTTCCCTAAATGCCTTTATTTTTTCAGGACATAGGAATCTTTGTTTTCTCTTTCCTAGTTAAGCTTTCTCAAATGATGGAGGTGGCAAAACAGTTTTCTGTAGATTGGGAGCAAGGAATATGTGCAGTTAATTGAGAGAGATACTGCCCAACAGTGGTTAAATTGAGGGAGAATGGATTTGAGACTCATTAATTTAAATAGGAGATGATATTGTATTATTTCTGACACAGCAGCATTCTTTTTTCTTTTTTCTTTTTTTTTTAAACGGTTTTGGTAATTTTTTTTTTTTTTTTGAAAGAAAGAGTTGGGGGTGGGGTATGGAGGAAGGGGAAGAGGGAGAGAGAGAATCTTCAGCAGGCTCCATGCCCAGTGCAAAGCTTGAGGTGGGGCTTGAATTCATGACCCTGAAGTCATGACCTGAGCCTAAATCAAGAGCCTGACATTTAATCAACTAAGCCACCCCAGGTGCCCCTGTTTGGTAATTTTCAAACTACACAAAAGTATAATAAACCATCATAGGCCCAGCTTAAAAGTTTTCACTTGCCAATCTTATTTATTCTGACTTCAGTTTGAATTCCTTTCTAATTTTCCTTTTGATTTCCTCTTTGACTTATGGTTTATTTCGAAATATGTTATTTAGTTTTCAGGTATTATGAGGATCTTCCAGAGATCTTTTTGTTACTGATTTCTAATTTCATTCCATTGTGTTCAGAGAATATACTTTTTATGACTTGAGTCTTTTATTAAGAGTAGTTTTGTGACCCAAAATGTGTGGTCTACCTTAGTAAATATTTGGTGTGCACTTGAAAAGATTGTATTCTGTTATTGTTGGGTGGAGAGTTCCATAAATGTCACCTAGGTATAGGTTGATAGTGTTGTTGAAATCCTCTGTAGTACCTTTACTGATTTTCTGTCTGTTGCATTTATTTCTTTCTCCTTGTAATTTCTTTAAGTTTCTCCTTCATGTATTTTGAAGCTCTGTTATTAAGTACATAAAAGTTTTAGGTAATATGTCCTATTGGTGAATTGATCCCTTCGTCATTATGAAGTGGTCTTCTTTATCCCTGGTAGTAGTCTCTGCTCTGAGCATCTACTTTGTCTGATATTTAATGTTACCAGTCCAACTTTCTTTTCATTGTGTTAGCATGAAATATCTTTTTCTATTCTTTTATTTTTAAACTGTTTATGTTCTGATGTTGGAGTGCATTTCTTGTTGGCTGCATTTTGTTGGATCTTGTGTTTTTATCCAGTTGACAATTTCTGTCTCATAATTAAAGTATAAATATACCATTTATATTTATATTATATACAATTTATATTATATTAAATATACCATTTATATTTAGTGTGATCGTTGATATGGTTTGGGTCAAATCCATCATCTTGTCCCATCTCTTTCCTATGCTCTTTTCCTTCTTTTCTCCCTTCTTTTGAATTGGGAGTGAATTTCAAACTAACAGTACCAATATTTTTACTAATTATGTGAATACAGAAAAACAGTCAAGACTCTTCTTGGAGTTCATAGGATATGACCTACCCTATAGTTAGGCTCATTTGTTTCATCTTACTTTTTACTTTTAGAGATTGTTTTTCCCAACTTTGATTTAATTTTATTTTAAAATTATGTAAAATATTTACTTATCTCCAAAATCAAAACTACAGAACAGAATTCAGAGGAGGCCAGTGTTCATTCCTGTCCCCTTCAACCTGTTTCCTTTTTCTCTGCATAGGTAATAACTACCTGTACTTTTCTTTGGTGTATTCTTCTATTTTTCTTTTAAATGACATATGTTTATGTGAATGTGTTTGTATTTATACATAGGTACACATACATGTATACATTTATTTTTTATGTCTCCATTCCTAACTAAAAGGGAGTATTCTATGTACACTACACTATACCTTTTTTTTTCTTTCTCATGTGTTTAATGTATCCTGGAGATCATTCTTAGCAGCCTACAGAGATTGTTCTTACTCTGTTTTATAATGATCTATTCTGTTGTATGGGTGTATTAGTTTATCCACCTAGTCTTCTGTAAGTGGGCAGTTGGGTTTTTCCCCCAGTATTTTGCCATTATATAATATAGCAATTAATAACAATGTATATGGTTTCTATTTGTAGATGCTTATCTTTGGGGCAAATTTCTAGAAGTGGCCTACTTTTAGTTTATTTTAATGTTTCTAGTACAAATTCTACCTGAATCACAACTCTTTAAGTAATAATAAAATGGGTGTATTTCCTTATTTTTCCTCTTCCCTGTCTTTTTCTCCATTACCCAAGTTAAAAAAAGAGTTTATCTTTTTTTAATATTTATTTATTTAAAAGATTTTTAAATTTATTTGTTTGACAGAGAGAGAGAGCACAAGTGGGTAGATAAGCAGGCAGAGGGGAGGGAGAAGCAGGCTCTCCACGGAGCAGGGAGCCCAATGCGGGGCTCGAACCCAAGACCCTGGGATCATGACCCGAGCTGAAGGCAGCCACTTAACCGACTGAGCCACCCAAGTGACCCTATCTTTTTATTTTTAAATATTCTTTTTTCTCAGAATTTATTGAGACCTTTTTTAAACATTGCATGTCCTTTTTTAAAAATTCACAAAGCTATTATTTCCTTGTCTGGGTTATTTTGAAGTAAATTCCAGATATGTATTTCATCCACAAATATTTTAATATGTGCAGCTAGACGATAAGAACATTTTTACTTAAAAAAATATAACCATGGGGCCTCCGGGTGGTTCAGTTGGTTAAGTGTCTGACTCTGGTTTTGGCTCAGGTCATGATCTTGCGGTCATGGGATTGAGCCCTGTGTCTGGCCCTGAGCTCAGCTTGGAGTCTGCTTCAGATTCTCTCTCCCTCTCCCCACTGTCCAAGCATGCTCTCCCCTCCCTCTATCTCAAATAAAGAAATACAATCTTTAAACCACAAGTCTCAATAAATTCTGAGAAAAAAGAATATTTAACAATAAAAAGATAGACTAAGACCTTTTTTTTTTAATCTTGGGTAATGGAGAACCACAATATCACCCCTATAAAAAAAACAACAACCCACCTTTAATACTTTCTTAATGTTCTGAAATAGCAAGTCAGTGTTCACATTTCTCCCATTGTCCATAAATATTTATTAGAATTAAGATCCAAACAATGTCTGTTTAGTGTAATAGTATGATATGCTTTTTAATCTTTCTTTTTCTTTTCTTGCAGTTTATTCCAGAAGCAGTTTTCTTACAGAGCTACCCATATTCTGGATTTTGTTGGTTGTATATGTGTGGTGTCATTTTATATGTTCCTATGTTTCTTCTAAACTGGTATTTAATTCTAGAGGTTTGATCAGGTTCAGGGTTTTTTTGTGTGTGTGTCTTTGCTTGTTTGCTTTGCACTAATCTTTCATACTTAATGGTGAATGCTGCATAACATTAGGTTTTTCCTTTATGTGATTTTAGTAGCCATTGGTTGTCTTTACTTGAAATTTATTATTTTATCAGTTCAAAATGATATATATTTTTTAAGATTCTATTTATTTATCTGGGAGAGAGAGAGAGAGAGAGA
>RCUC01137839.1:0-45804 GCA_003697995.1 Taxidea taxus jeffersonii
AAAAAAGCTTAAAGAAAAAAAATAAAATAAAATACTATTTCCTTGGGGTGCCTGGATGACTCAGTCTGTTAAGCATGGGACTCTTGATTTTAGCTCAGGTCATGATCTCAGGGTTGTAAGATCAGCATGTCAGGCTCCATGCTGGATGAGGAGCCTGCTTAAGATTCTCTCTCTCTGCCCTTTACCTCTGCCCCTCCCCACCCCTCCACCACTCAGGTTCATGCTTTCTTTCTCTAAAATCAATCAATCAATCAATCATAATAATAAATACGATATCTTTACTCAATTGTATTATTCACCTGTTTTCAATCATTACAATGTAAGCTTCATGAAGTTAAGAACTTCCACTGTTTTGTTTCTGTCTTCAGCTCTTAAGACACAGAGGACAGTGCATAGAATCTCAGTAAATGCAAATGAATAAGCTCTCTCAACATTGCAACCACAAAATTTACTTAAATCTTTTATTTGCTCCCTGAATTTAGCACATACTTTTTGACCTTCTCACTTTTTTTTAAGATTTTTTAAAAATTTTTATTTATTTGACAGAGAGAGATCACAAGTAGGCAGAGCGGCAGGCAGAGAGAGAGAGGAGAAAGCAGGCTCCCCTGCTGAGCAGAGAGCCCGATGCAGGGCTCGATTCCAGGACCCTGGGATCATGACCTGAGGTGAAGGCGGTGGCTTTAACCCACTGAGCCACCCAGGTGCCCCTGACCTTTTCACTTTTAAAACTGGCTTCTCCTAACTATAGCATTCATCCATGGACCACTTTCTCACATCACTTAGTAGTGGACATCCGCTCACCACACTTTTCATGCTCTTCCTGTAATAGACTACCTCTTCCTTATATTGAATCTATGCCATTTAATTTGAATGCAGCTGACGCTGGATCTTTTCCTTCTCCTCAATGTACAATAGATATTAGAACCAGGCCTGGCCAGTCAGCCCATCACATCTCCTATTTTTGGCAATTAGCTTAGGCACCCGCATGACCAGAGTCCTCCTCTGTGATTTTTCTCTTATAAATGGCTGTTTGTTCACCATGTGGAGAAAGCTTGCCCAAGAAATGGCAAGAGACAGAGTCCTGGCAACATTATCTGGTTACCTAGTTCTAACAATGCCTAAAGCAAGTACTATTCTTGGACTTTTCAGTTATCTGCATTAATACCCTTTTGTGCTTAAGTGAGTTTGAATGATATTTCTGCCACGTACAACTTAGAAGACTCCTGATATACCAAGCCCCCTACGCTTGCCCCAGTTCCAGTCACCTCCTGCATATAAATAACCCCCTGGTGATGCTCCTGGTTTCTGTTGGCCCCTGGAAATTTTCGCATCTGTGGCATAAACATGGTGATTTGTTATCCAAGTATATAATATATCACTACCCCCACCACATGTTGATCACATATTTTCAAGATGTAATGTATAAACTGAAAATGCTGAGAGATAACACCATTATATCGACAGAGGAGGAACACATGATAATATCGAGCTGAGATGGGAAGAGTGATTCGGGATGCCAATGATACTTTTTCAAGCCCCAAACTCTGACTTAGAGTCATAAAACATGCTATATGCTTAGAAGAACATTATCTCAAATGTGATCTAGTCTTGAAATCATAGGTGTCTCTCTCAAATATCAAACCTTAATTTATATCAAAACAGCATATGGTATGAAAGTAATTATTTATCTTAATGAACATGAATCCTTTGCCATTAGCAAACTATGTTGAACAAATATTTTAAAATATTTACTCTGGATATACTACTGTTATGCTGAAATAGAGTGGGTGTTGAATGAAATAAAAATTAGTATATTTTTCTTGCCCAGAGTAGAATATATGTGAGTATGTATATATGCATACAACACATAAATATAATATGTATGTGTGTGCATATATATATACATGTATATGACAATTTGATAAAATGCAGAAAGTGAGATAAGAAACTAAAAATTAAAAATAAAAATAAAACAAAAACACAGAAGGCCCACTTTAACAGCTATAATACAGAATCAGTTGTCACTAGTGTCTATCCTGGATCTCTTCCAAAGGAATCAGGAAAGAGGAAGAGCTTATTTTGCCCTTAAAATAGGAATGATTAGCCAGCCCCCAAAGCCTGCCTGGAAGGGGGCTTTCTTGTATATTTGAAAAGACAAAGTCAGGTTTTATTTTTTTCCTCCTTTTAGCTTGACTTTCTCCAAATAGTCTTTGTGAGGCCTAAGTCGGACCTACCACATCATGTTGTGTAGTATTAAGCAAGACCTCATCTGTTACTTTAAAGCTATTACCAGGGCAACTCAGATGGGATCACTTCTTCTATTTGTCCACGTTCAGTCTAGAAGCTACTCCAGGTTCAAGTCTTCATGGGTTGATTCCACAGAAATGTGTTAAGCACTTGTGCTGCCCAAACAAAGGAGATACAGCAAGAAATAAGATGTGGTCCAGAAAACCAAAGGGTGCCAAGGTAAATTGAGGGCAGTGCAAAGTTGTGATGCCTACTATGGAGGAACAGTGCTGTGAAAACCAGGCAGAGGTGCACCCAAACTGTGCAGATAATAACAAAGGCTTCCTGGAGGAGAAGGTGAAATTAGAGACATTTAGTCTTTAGTGATGTGGAAGTTTGTTAGTGAAGAAATAGAAGAAAGAAGTCCTTCCTAGAGTGGCCACCTTTACAGATCTCAATGTACAAGAGAATAACAGATGCATATGCTTAGTCATCTGCCAAAGAATCTAGGGAACAAAAAAGTTTACAAACCTTATACTACAGAAATTTTAGAGACTGGATTTGTGGTTTAAGAAGAAAACTGGAGGGGCACCTGGGTGGCTCAGTGGGTTAAGCCTCTGCCTTCGGCTCAGGTCATGATCTCAGGGTCCTGGGATCGAGCCCCACATGGGGCTCTCTGCTCAGCGGGGAGGCTGCTTCCGCTCTCTCTCTCTCTCTGCCTACTTGTGATCTCTCTCTCTCAAATAAATAAATAAAATCTTTAAAAAAAAAAACTGGAAATATCAGTCTGTCTGCTGGAGAATTCTCTCTTACTTAGGGAAGGGTCAAACTTTTTATCTCTTCAGACCTTCAACCGACTGTCCAATCAGTTGAAGGTCTGAACAGACTGGACTCAAATCGGAAAGTTGGCTATCCTGGTTCTCCAGCGTGATGGCTCTCAAACTCAAAGTAGAATATTGGCCCTTCAGAGTCTATAGTCTGCCAGCCCAACCTGCAGATTTTGGACTTATCAGCCTCCACAACCATGTGAACCAATTATTTATCATCAATCTCTGTGACTCTATACACGTGCCCTATTGGCTCTATTTCTCTGGAGAATGGTGATTAGTTCATATGATATGGTTAAGGGCTGATTCAACAAAGCTTGCTGACAGACTCTCTGGAGAGTAAGGAAAAGAGAGGTATAAAAGATATTTCTCAAACTCTTGTCATAAGCAACTGCATATAATGGTGTCATTTTCTGGGAAAGCAAAGAGGGAGGGAGAAACAGGTTTGAAAGATTAAATGAGTTTAGTTTGCATATGTTAATTTTGAGATGCCTATGATACATTTAATTGGAGATGCCAAATTGGAAGATGGTTTTATGAATCTCTAACATAGAAGAAAGAGCTAAGCAGGAGCTATAAAAGCTAAGTATTATAGAGAATATTTCAATTGACCTGGAGAGAGAAGAGAGAAAATGCTCCAGATCAAGCCCCAGAACATTCATAGATAAGAACCAGTAAATGAAACCAAGAAGCAACAGCCAGAAAGGCAGGAGAAAAACCATGAAAGCGTAAAATTCTTGAGAAAGAAGAGTGTTTCAAGAAGGAAACAGAAATCAACAGTACTAACTATAAAAGCAATTTCATTGATGTATAATATACATGTAATTAAATGCACATATTTAACTGCTTACTGTTCAATAGGCTTTGAAAAATGTGTACACCTGTGTAATCTGTAATCCTTATGACAAAATATAGAACATTTCTATTATTCCCCTCAAAATTCCTTTTTAGCTTTTTCCTGGTCCATTTCCAACCCTATCCCAACTCCTCAACACCAATGGATCCTTCTTCTATCACTATATATTTGAATTACCTTTTCCAGATTCTCATATAAACTGAATCACATGGTATCTGGTTTCTTTCAACCAGCATAGTTTTGAAATTCATCCATGTTGCTTAGTGTAGCAGATGTACCAGTAGTTCAGACTTTTCTGTTGCTGAACATTATTCTTCCATATGGATACAGTTTAATTTGTTTATCCACTTACCTATTGTTGGACATTTGAGTCATTTCTTGTTTGAGACTATTATGAATTAAATTGCTATTAACATTTATGTACAGGTCTTTGTGTTAACATGTGCTTCCATTTCTCTTGAGTAAATAACTAAGACTGAAATTGTTGGACCACATTGGAAGTGAACGTTTCATTTCTTAAGAAGCTGATGACCTGTTTCCTGAAGTGGTTACACTATTTTCATTCTAATCAGCAGTGTCAGCAGAATTCCATTTGTTCCAAATCCTCTCTCACCAACACTGGATGTTGTCAGTCTTTATAATTTAAGCCATTGTATTGGATGTGTAGAAGTATCTCACCGTACTTTAAATTTGCCTTTCATGGATGATTAAAAATAAAAATCCCTACAATTTTTTTAAGGAAAGATTGACAAGCTTATTTTAAAATTTATTTGGAAAAGCATAGGGCCTAAAGTAGGCAGTGTAATTTTGAAAAAAGAACTAGCTTGTACTACCTGATTTTAAAATTCACTATAAAGCTACAGTAATTAAGACAGTATGGTGTTGCCATATCTCAAAGGAAGAAGATAGAGTTCAGAAATAGACCCACACTTATATATTCAATTGATTTTTGATAAAAAACCAAGGTAATTCAATGGGGAAAGGATAGTTGTTTCAAAAAAGGGCACTAGACTGATAGATATCTGTATAGAATAAAATAAACCTCAGCTCTTACATCAAATCATGTACAAAATTTAACTTAATTCAAACTGCATTTTGAAGATGCAAGGTAAAAACTAAAACTATAAAATACCTAGAAATATAGGAGAAAATCTTTGTAATCCTAGAATAGGCAAAGATTTCTTATATAGGACACAAAAAGTATGATTTATAAGAGAAAAAAATTGACAAATGAATGCCATCAAAACATCTGATGTTTGAAAGATAGTATAAAGAAAATGAATAGATAAGCTGGAGAGGAAATTTTTGAGAGAAATTTTTTATATATTATATATATTTTTATGTATTTCATGTGTATTCTTACTATTGAGTTGTAAGAATTCTTTGATATACTCTGGATACATACAAATATAACCTGAAAAATGACTGTATCCAGAATAAACAAAAAATTCTTACAATCAACAGTTAGAATACATATATATGTGTATATATAATATTATATCATATAAATTTAATACATATATGATTCAATTAAATACTGGCCAGAATATTCAAACAGACATTTCACACAAAAGACCAATAAAATAGTTCTGCTTCTTTAACAAAAATAAATAAAAATAAAAACAGGGGGGCACCTGGATGGCTCAGTCATTGGGTGTCTGCCTTCGGCTCAGGTCATAATCCCAGGGTTCTGGGATCGAGCCCTGCCATCAGGCTCCCTGCTAAGTGGGAAGCCTGCTTCTCCCTCTCCCAGTCTCCCTGCTTGTATTCCCTCTCTCTCTGTCAGATAAAGAAATAAAACCTATATAAATAAATAAATAAATAATAAAAAATAAAAACAGGAACTTTATCACATTAAGTATATACATCCTTGAAGATGTATCTCATTTTAGAAATATTAACATATGAAATATCCATGTTTTCAGAATCAGGAAACATGTACTATGTTCCTGTCAAATTGTCTACCTCCAGATTATCACTGTCCTATTACTCAAGGAGCCCTGAATCTCAGTTACTCCACAAATCTTATAAGAATATATTTGAGAGTACCTTTTTTTTTTATTAGCTTTGTAGATTCAGAAGTAATACTGTTCCTCCCCTTACTTAAGACTCCTCCAAATCTCATATTGGAGAATCTTTTCAAAAATCTCCAAACCAATTTAGAGGACATCTTTCATGACTACTTTATATTTAACTCAAATGAAATTGCTTAGAAAATTTGAGGAAATAGGGGTGCCTGGGTGGCCCAGTCCTTAAGCGTCTGCCTTCTGCTCAGGTCATGATCCCAGGATCCTGGGATCAAACCCTGTGCATCAGGCTCCCTGCTCAGTGGGAAGCCTGCTTCTCCCTCTTCCACTCCTCCTGCTTGTGTTCCCTCTCTCACTGTCTCTCTCTCTGTCAAATAAATGAATAAAATCTTTAAAAATTTTTTGAGGAAATATAATGCTACCCGCAGAATGGCACCTCCCTCCACATCCTTGGCCTCCTGATGGCTAAATCTTCCTTAACCAGGTTAAGCCCTTACCCAAGAGATTCTCAAGTCACACAAAGTACTAGCAAACCAAATCATACATCATTGACAAAATTTCCAGATCATTTCTAACTGCTTGGTATCTATTTCATATTTCTTCATAAGTAAAAGAAAGAATAGCTGGGTTTTCTGCTGCTGATAACATTTATAATGCTGACCACTGGGAAAAAAGAAAAAGAGCATATTCTGACTGGTATAACCAGGTGGAATAGTTAAGAGATTGAGTAGAACATAAATCCAGAGTCCTCAAAATATATATTCATATTCTGTACTTATTCTTTCTCCATCTCTTCTACATTAAGTTGGTTAATTTAGCAAAAGAAAAAGGAATTAAAAAAAAATCTTTCCTTACATTTTTGTAAGGAGCTAAAAGAAGGAAACCAGTGCAGGGAAATGCTAAAGCATTGTTATTATGAGTAGGGTTCTCTTTACTGTTATTCCAGCTTTAGCTTACACCTGCAGAAACAATCACATTTCATTCTTCCTTCTCCCTGCTGGCACCAGGCAGGGCTAAACTGGCAGTGGCTGAAGCTGGGTGAGAAAAATTGCTTTGCCCTGTTTCCATGACATTGACTTCAGCTCTGATGACGATGGGGAAACATGTCTATTTCAGCAAGGTAAGCAGAGAGGAGGTTCATGATTACACCAGCCAATGTTCCTGTCCTCTAGACAACCACTTTCTTGGAGATCTGGTTTTTTAGTGCACTCTTGAGAAATAATACAAGGAAGAATTTACCTGAAGTTGGTGATAGATTGCCAATGGGATGGAAGGGGTGAAAAAGAGAGAGAAATGGAGGGTGGCTGTAGGGTTATGTATCTGATAATTTAGAAGGATCCTGGTGGCAAGGAAGACAGATGGAAATGTGTGATTGTAGGAACATTTGACATTAGATAAACAACTTGGCTGTTTGCCTCTTTAAGCCCCATTTATTACTACTTAGACTGAATTGATTTCTGCATGACAAATATTGACTCATCTTTCAAAAACCCCAGCTTAAAATGTCACCTCCACGGAGAAACCTTTCAGATACTCCCCAGACATTTAGTTGCCTCTCCAGGGCCCACAGAGTACACACTACATACACTATTCCTGCCATTATATTTCCTATGCTGTAATTTGCTGCTTACACATTTTTTTTTCTCTCTGACCAGCGAGTCTACATGCCATGGTAGAAGAGCACTATTTTTGGAATAGACAGATCTGGTTCCGATTTCAGCTCTGTTACCATAATATAGGGACCTTGGAGTTGGCTGGGTTTCACAAAATGTGGGGATACTAGCAATTTTGTAGGATCACAATGAGGATTAAATCAGAAATATACCCCCGGCTTGGCACAAAAATGGCACTTAATTCATGCTCTTGTCTATTTCTTTATCTAGTCAAGACCATGTGATGTCTGAAGGCAGGAACTGGGTTTTTGGGATCCCTGGTTCAAAGTACAGTGTAAGTGTTCAGTGTTTCTTGAAGGAATCAATCAGTCTACTCTCTGTGCCCTTTGGCTCCATGAAGTCACCTCTTCTTTTATAGTCATGGTGCAGTCTTTATTTGTCCATCTTCTTCAAGACACCCTGAGCTACTCAAAGGCAGCGGACCATTAATACCCAGCACCACCAGAACACTCCTGCTGTTCACCAACTCCCCATGACTCTCTGCCTTCTGGCTACAGGTTAGGATTGTATTTCTTGTGGTTGTGTATGGATCATAGACTAGCTCTAGTCATTGAGTTGTAAGTAGTAACGACTTCCTGACAGAAGCAAGTGTGTGCCCATGGGAGACTCTCAAATTCTTTCTTTCATGTCTCTGCGACTGGCAGCATTCAAGGTATTTGGTCAATTGTTTGTGTCCCTGAGTAACTATAGAGCAGAGCTGTCATTTTCCACACATGCTTAGGGGGACAAGTTAAATACCTAAGGATATTCCTTAGTTGGTTTCAGTCACTGAGATTTTGGGGGAGGTTCATTACTACAGCCTAATCTCACCTATCCTGAGTAATGCAGACAGCAATGCACAGAATATCTAGCATTATATATATATTTTTAAAGATTTTATTTATTGATTTGACAGACAGAGACCCCAAGCAGGCAGAGAGGCAGGCAGAGAGGAAGAGGGGAAGCAGGCTCCCCACCGAGCAGAGGAGCCCGATTCGGGGCTTGATCCCATGACCCTGGGATCATGACCTGAGCCAAAGGCAGAGGCTTAACCCACTGAGCCCCCCAGGCACCCTGTGTAGCATTATATTAAATAAAAGGCAATTATCAAGAGGCATGTTCAGTAAGCCAATCTTATAGTAGTTTACTGTTTAAGAAGCATTTTATAAGTATTCTACCATTAACATTACAAAATCCTATGTGGTGGGTAAAAGAGGGATATTATCCCCATTTTATGCTAGGGACAACTGAAACTGGCAATTGTTATTCATGAGATTTTCAGCAAGTCATGCCAACACTTTTAGAACTGGAAGTAGAACACATGGTTTTTGTCTTCTAGATGGGCGACCTTTGACAAAATCTCACAGGAAGTATTAGAAATGTAAAATTCACCTTGCTAAAACCTCCACTCTTTTTTTTTTTAAAGATTTTATTTATTTATGTGACAGACAGAGATCACAAGTAGGCAGAGAGGCAGACAGAGGTGGGGGGGGAGGCAGGCTCCCTGCTGAGCAGAGATCCTGATGTGGGGCTCGATCCCAGGACCCCGGGATCATGACCTGAGCCGAAGGCAGAGCCTTTAACCCACTGAGCCACCCAGGCACCCCTAAAACCTCTACTCTTAAGAAGACTACAATTCCTCTGGGAGTGAAAAGAACTGAAATAGTTGCATACCAGTTTTAGCTTTAAATTGTAGATATACATGAATCAGCTACAGAAGATCAAAAACAGGGGAGATTAATTTTCGATAGAAGAGCTGGGGGGGGATTTTCATAAAAAAGATGAGGTAGGAGATCAAGTATGTAGTCTTTTATTTGAAAGAACTTTCTTTGAAGAAAGTGGAAACTTGTGCCATGTACCAAACAACTGGTTAATTCATACTCACATTTCAGGACTCAGTTCAACCACTGCTACTTCTGAGAGGTCTTTCCTGACTCCCCCATCCACTTTTAGGGGGCTCCCACATGTGTTTTGCCACAGCACTTAACTTCTGTGCTAGCCCTCCACGACATTATAATCACCTGCTTGGTTGTCTGCCGGTTAGTTGCCCATTAGATGCTAAATTCAGTTGTCTGTTAGACTCCAAGACATTAAAGGCAGGGACAACTAAAATGTTCTTTGCATTGCCAGCTTCCAGTACCAAGACTATAAATAACTGTAGATATTATAGGTATACAGTCTATTTACAATATCTAATTGTAAATAGACTGTAATAACGTTTGTGTTGTGGACTAAATGCTTGCGCCACACTCCCCACCTAAAAATATTCTTATGTTGAAAATCTTATATTTTGGAATTAGGAGGTGAGGCCTTTGAGAGTTGCTTGGGTCATGAAGGGAGAACTCTTAGGAATGGGATCAGTGCTATTACAAAAGAGGTTCCACAGAGCTTCCTTCTGCCATGTGGGGACACAGTGAGAGGTCAACAGTCTGCAACCCAGAAGAGCATCTTCTCCAGAACCCAACCACGCTAAAACCTGTAACTTGGGACTTCCAGCCTCCAGACCTGTGAGAAATAAGCTTCTTTTGTTCATAAACCACCCAGTCTGTGGTATTCTGGTAAAGTGAATGGAATGAGGGCAGTTTGTGAGTAGGAACTGCAGTATTTTTCAATGACTCAGAGAAAATTCTGGAATCGGAAGTCTGCTTTACTGATTAACTGATTCTAAAACAGCTCAGTCAGTATCTGTGCCATCTCAGTCAGTATCTGTGCCATCTTTGCCCTCAGGGAGTTCACACAGAGCTCATCACTGGGAAGATAGTTCCCATTTCTTCTACTCTTGCAATGCCAGCCTTTAAAAGAGATACCCACTTGGACTCTGAGTTGATAATGACAAATGTGGATGGTTGGACAACTCAGAAGTGATTTTTACATTGTGTGGAGGTAGCGCAAGAAAGAGGAAGAAAAGAGCCTTATTTTCCCACCAGACCAGAAAGCAGAAGGTATCGCCTGTTCTGCACCTGCTGATTTAACAGTTTCTGACAGCGCAGACGCTATTAATGAAGGCTGTCCAGCCTGTTGCATGCATACGTAGGCTTAAAAGCCTGGTTCCCCTAGGGCCATTAGACAGAGGACTGGATCTGCCGCGACAGATGCATCTGTGAGGCAGACAGGCTGCTGGTTCCAGGAAATGCCAGGGCTGGCCCCTGACCTGATGGATAGGCAGAGGTTCTGCACAGCTGGAGTTTGGTTAAGAAGCTGGGAGAAGAAGACTATTTCTATGCACATAGGAAAAGAATGTAGAAGAGGAATACATGACATAAAAGAAAATCATTTCCTAGGCAATTAATCTGTGCTCTGAAGTATATGTGCTTTGCCATATGTGGTTCTCGTCACACTATTCTAAAGTGGGCATTGTTATCACTGTCCCCTCGATCCTGAATTTTTTCATGTTGACACACAAGGAAAGTACTGTGCCGGGTAATGCAGCCAGTCAATGTGAGAAACCAGATTCCAGCTGGGACTTTTAGACTGGAAAGGTCTGTCCTTAACCACTGTCCTATATGGCCTCCCATGTCGCTTTGTGCAGATGGGCACACGAATGTGGGAAGTCTGAGAAGAACTGGCTGTGAGGGAAGGCTGGAGAGGAAATGCAGGATTTGTCATGGTGAGCAGCATTTTATTTCATATTTGCCTGTCTTGCTCTGAAATCGCCTTAGCAGCTCTGAGCATTTCATTATTTAGCCTCTTTCCCCATTTACAGAAGAGTGTGCAAGGTTTAATGCAGTCCCTTGACTTTTCCCTTTGAAATATTCATGGGCCTCTAGCAGTTTCTTCCATGCTCACCTTTTCCTCCATTAGGGAAGAGACCTCGAAGAGAAAGGAGAGGAAGCAGGTGCAGAAGATGTGCGGGTTGGTGGGTGTGGCGGGTGCTTAGTCTCAGCCCCAGGAGGGAGAGCAAGTGCTCTGTCTCCCCAGGAACCATGCCTGCTCTCCCCAGATCTGAAAGAAAAGGAGTGTGGAAATGGCCCATTCTGGGACGGGGATTTGACTGTCATTTCTCTGCCTGTGTCTCTCTCTCCACTAGATAAGAGTTTTCCAAGGCTCAAAAGATTAAGCAATTGTCTCCATGGAAGGGGCTTGGTGAAGGGTCAGCACACAAGAATAAAATATGAATTGACCTCACACTTCTCAAAATAGCACCTTCATGTGTAGCCTCTGGACCCCTGCTCTACCTTCACACACACTCGCCCAGCTCTCTTCCTATTACAATCTATGCACCCCTCTCAGTCATAGGAGTGGCAAAGCCATCACATAGGAGCATAGCAGGGCCTCCCTCCCCAGGGATTTTAATCTTGGTTTACTGAGGTGGAAGCAGATAATCAATCAGTCAATCAACCAATCAATCAATACATTGATTAATTTATATATAGTGTTTTCACTTAAAAGCTACTGCCTATCTACCAAACATGAATTTCTTTCTAGAATAAAGGCCAGCCCCTTTTAGTAGCTGTCCTTTACAGAGTACCCATTATGTGCCAGGGAACCTAACAATCTTGAGATTTTCAAGTAAATACAATCCTTTCTGAGGGAGAAGGGAATGGAGTAATGGAGACTCAGAGAAATAAAATCATTTTAAGCCTCTCTTGGAAAGGCTGAGATTCAAAGCCCACTCTTATTCCAAAGTACAAGCTCTTTTTATTTTTCTGCCTCTCCTGCTAAAGGAAATTTGAGAGTTCCACCCCTTAATATCGTTTTTAAAAAAGTGAACCAAAAAAAGTGTTTTGCAAGCAGATTATAGATATTCTAAAGTCAAGCTTGGAGAACCCATGAATAGCCTCAATTAAATGAATAAGTTAAAAATAAATTAAAAGCATAAATTAAGTAAAAACCATACTAATTGCTCATTGTAAGCTTATATAAATATCATGAAACCAGACTATAAATCATGTGATATGGAAGAATTCCTGCGGGAAGAAACTAGGAAATTGCATTTATGTGCACAAAGGAAAAACTACATAAAACTTGAAGATGGAGTAGCAAGCAAGACAGCAAAACAACATCTAGGAAAAAAAAAAAAAAGCCCTGAGCTATTTATTAATACTGTTACTTTAGGTTCTAAAAATTGTCCTCCCTTCCCCAAGGGATTCTTCCATTTAATTTAATCTATAGTCAGATGATATGATACTATTATAACATTTCTTTCTATTTACTGAACATATATTTACTGAGCAATGGTAACTAGTATTTATTGAGTACTTATGCTCTAGGCATTCATTTAAGTATTTTATATATATTGCCAAATTTAATCCTCATAATAATATGAAGTAAACATTACTTTTATTGCCACTTAGAGATGAACACAGAAAGGCACAGAAAGGTTATGTAACTTGCCCGAAGTCCTCAGCATGTGAAAGACACAAAAACCAAACGTGGGAAGTCTGTTTCCAGATCGCAATCTCTGATCCAGTGTTATATACTCCTCGCCTAAGTATCAGGCACTGAACCAGGACATGAGACGATGAAGGGACATGAGAAACTTTTCTAAGGATCTCACAGTTTCACAGGAAATGAAGCCTAGACGAGGCCTCTCACCTATGTCCTCTGACCCAAACCCCCCAAATATTCAGTGCTCTGTTGATATCTCAGTGAAAACAGGCCCAGAAACCAGAAAAAATAAGTTCATCCTCCCACAAGAGGCTAATGTGGAGTTGCCATCAAATTAATTGTGTAAAAAATGTCAAATAAGGGGGTGCCTGGGTGGCTCAGTCATTAAGCATCTGCCTTCAGCTCAGGTCATGATCCCAGAGTCCTGGAATTGAGTCCCACATCAGGCTCCCTGCTCATTCCCCTGCCTACCGCTCTGCCTAGTTCTGATCTCTCTGTCAAATAAATAAATAAAATCTTTTTAAAAAGTGTCAAATAAGTACAAAAGAGCATTAAATTATTTTACACTATTCTTCTATAACACACCTTCTAAGGAAGAAAAGTAAAAATTGACATTAGGTCTCAAAATGAGCTGTGATTTTATCTAAGAAACCATTTGGCTTGCTTGCCCTGATATGCTGAAAAGGCAGTTCTGCTTGGCCATATAAAAATAGAGCTTTCCCCTCTCAGTTCTATAAAGAGGGGGTAGGCTCCTGCTTTAACTACTGAGATAAGAGAGGCAGAGACGGAAATGGCACAGCAGGTTAAATGGGGCTGGTGCAGAACCAGAAGCATAGTTCTTGTCCCTCATTCCTATGTATTTTTTTTTCCCTTTCTAAAAGTTAACATTTCTTACAGAGGCTTTAAAACACAAAACGATATTACATCATCATCCCAGCTGGGATAGAGGCTTGATAGTTTTCCTTGCAACCTCAATTAACTAGATCACCGGGCAATTTCTCGCCAAAGGTCAAATGAGTCTAATCCTCCAGGCTCCCATTGCTGAGGCCTGAGACAGAGCTGAATGTATGAGCCGGTCATGGCTACATCAAGGGCATATGTCCCTCTGAGTCCGAGCCTGATAAAGTAAATCAGGATTAGGACTCAAAAGAGGGCTGTGAGACTAAATGAAACAGAATCTGGAATGCAACCACTTCTTTCATAAAATAGCTCCATCTCACAAAATCAGCACATTTACACTTTAATCCTGTCTCCCTGCCAAACTGGTAATGACCTCATCTTCTGCTTCCCATTTAAGTTAAAATATTTATCTGCAAGTTGTACCTGAAATGTGTCCTGACACATCATTAACAATGGTTTCACTGTTCTCTGGGATGCCTGCGGTCCCTTGTTTTCAGTAAAACAAGGCTAATACTACCTACTGCATCAGATTATTGTGACAATTTCATGAAATAACATGGAATAGATGTCTGTATTCGGTCTGTCTACTGCAAAAATGGCTGCTGTTCTCGATCTCTCCTTGTGTCCATGATCTTTGTAATATGACTTTATAGGTGCTCCTCTTAAGAGGTAGAATCTGTTTTTGAATCTGGACATCTGGATTGGCCTTGTCCTTGCTTTGACAGCAAGCATAGAATATGGTAGAAGAGATGCTTCTCGTGTACGTGTAATGTAATGCACAGTCTCGCAAGCTTCTGCATTCTCTACTGCTCTGCCCTTTTTTGCCGTGAAAGAGCTGGGCCAGCCTTGCAGAGGGATGTAGGCAAAACATGGAGAAGAACCAAGACTATCCCAAACCAAACAACAGATAGACAATAGATAGCCAGCCCCCAACAGGTGAGAGACTCCAACCAACATTCAGCAACATTCAACATTCAATTCAACATTCAACATCCAACAACCAGATTACTGTGGATGCATGGGTGAAACCAGTTGTAACCAAAACAGCACCCATATACTTCTAAGCAGGAATAAATGGCTGCTGTTTCAAGTCATTACATTTTGAGGTGATTCATTATAAAGCAAGAGCTTACTAATGTATATTAAGACTTACCTTGATTCTCTGGATCAGAAAACCCAGGGGTGGAGCCCAGGCTTTTGTAACTTTAAAATAGACCAACCTCAAGCCTGTGACTTTGGTCAAAAAATGCACATCTCTAGGGGCACGTGGGTAGTGCAGTTGGTTGAGTGACCACCTCTTGGTTTCAGCTCAGGTCATGATCTCAGGGTCCTGAGATTGAGCCCTATGCTGGGCTCCACGTTCAGTGGGGAATCTGCTTCAGGATGTTCTCTCTCCTTCTCTTTCTCTTTCTCTCTGCCCCACCCCTGCCTAAAATACATAAATAAATATTTTTTAGAAAATATATACTTCTAGGATCTATCCCAGGCAAGAATCAGAAATTATGGGTAGAGGAACCTGGGATTGGCCTGTATAACAAGCTCCTCAAATTCTTCTTCTTTTTTTTTTTTTAAGTGGGGGCAGAGGCAGAGGGTTAGGGAGAATCTTGAGCAGGCTCCATGTCCAGCAAGGAGCTCAACACGGGGCTCAATCCCACAGCACTGAGATCATGACCTGAGCTAAAATCAAGAGTTCCATGCTTAACTGACTGAGCCACCCAGGTGCCCCTGCGAACATATGTCATTGTATACACAAAGTAATGAATTAGATTTTGGTCAGGTTGAGTGGCAATGTCAAAGACCCTAGTTCTCAAGCTTGGCTACACATTATATCACTTGGGTAACCTTAAAAACTATTGGGCTTGAGTCTAAACTCCAGCAACTCTTACTTAATTGGTACATAGCATAGCCTGGGGACATCATATTTTAAAAACATCCCCAGATGATCCTAATATACAACCAACTTTGAGAACCACAACTCTAAATTTTGCTGTGCAGTACCATTCCCAGTTAAATGGGAAAAAAATAAAAATAAATCAAACCAGGTGTATATGGTGTTGTCATTAAGATTCCCTCTGATGGTCCAAATTACCTACTCTTTAGGAGGCCTGGTACCTTAGTTGACATCATTTATCAGCAGCCTGTCCTTATCCTAATATAGATTTAGAATGGAAGGAATCATGGGACATAGAAATCTGGGCAGATCTTTCTTAAATTGCAAACACATTAAATTCTCCCACAGGGTTGAATGATTTGGAAGTTGGATATTATACACATATTTTTTTAAAATATGCATTTATCTGGGAAGCATTTTTCACAGTACAGGTGCTCACCATTAAGCTTACTGTCAGGAACTGACTGGAACACATATTTGATGACAAATCTTTGATTGAACAAAGAGAAACCTTGCCATAGCCTTGAGTGGTTTTAGCCTGGGTTGTGGCCCAACTTTACATACACCATCATGAGTAAAAGGCTTGATTAAATTGTCAGTTGTATCACTAATATAGTGTGTTGATGTAATACACAGGCCTTTACTACCTTCTTTCCTTGTTACTTGAAATCCAGATTGATTTCTCAACATATGCAAGGATAGGGAAAGAAAGAATATGGCACAAAAGTTAATGCTTAAAATTTTTGCCTACTCATTGGCTGTTAACTAAGCACTTTTAAAACTATGATTTTAATTACTCAATCAAGCATAGTCTGAAGCAGCTCTTCTTCTACTGGCCTCGTTCTTTCCTGCTGAGTCCTGATTGTGAAACAGAATTTAAAGATACCAATGCTCCTAATTGCCTTATCTGTGATGATTATGATAATATCACTGCCAACAAATACAAAACGATTATTGAGCACTTACTGTGTTCTAGGAACAATGTTAAGGCCCTTACAAGCATTAGCTTATTTAATTTAATTCTTCCAATTGCCTTGGAAGGCAGGAGCTATTATTATTATCCACATTTTATGCATGAAGAAGCTAAAGCACAGAAAAGTTTAATAATCTCCACAAGGTCTTTCAACAGATAAGTAAATAAATGCACTGGCATCTGGATTAGATCTTTAGCTCATGAACTCATTAACTACTAGACTATATTTCTGTCTGTAGCATGCAATGTTCTATAATGGCACTTACCAGAATCAATGTATGTAGAGTTGGGTAGAGACTTAGAGATACTTCCAAACCCTCTGTTTTATTTTATGGATGACAAAACAAAATCCCAGAAAGGTGAAGTGGTTTGTTCCAGGTCATTGTGCAAGTTTTTGACAGCCAAAAAATTAGGATCCACGATTCCTCAGGAAATATACATATAGATCCACATTTTTAAAAAGGTCTTAAATCTTGAATTACTATAATTATTATCCATAAAACCCAAGTTCAGGAAATGTTTTCATGTTCCAACACATATGCAAAATGATTATCTCAATGTATAGGGGGTACTCAAAGAGTATTAGTATCTCCCTTGCCATTTTTACTGAGATGCTTTCTTTCTTTATTAATTATTTAGAAGAATAAAAAATGTATTTGATTTCTACCATACACCCTTCTAAAACCTTATTTCTTTTTGGCTTCTTCTAATTACATTTACCTCTGAAAAGATCATTTCAGTATTCTTCAATTATTCTTTTTTTTTAAAGATTTTGTTTATTTATTTGACAGAGAAAGAGATCAAAAGTAGGCAGAGAGGCAGGCAGAGAGAGAGGGGGAAGCAGGCTCCCTGCTGAGCAGAGAGCTGGATTTGGGGCTCGATCCCAGGACCCTGAGACCATAACCTGAGCCAAAGGCAGAGGCTTAACCCACTGAGACACCCAGGTGTCCCAGTATTCTTCATTATTCTTTTCCTTTATCTGTTCCTCAGCGCTAATGTTTCCGATTTTGTCTGCAATTCTCATTCCTTCCTGGTGTATACATCCTCCCTTGGCAATCTCCTCTTCTTCTATTGTTTCATCCACTTCCTGTGTGCCAATGAATTCAAAACGGTGTCTTGAAGTTAGATATCTCTCCTGAGCTACAATCCTGTAGCTTAAATGGCTTACTATACCTAAAAGTCATCCTCTGACATTTAGGGACAACAAGACTCAATGCAGAACATTTGAGGGGATGGTGGTGGTGGCAGATACTTGTTTGGGACAACTGAAGTTCCCCCCTGGTTGTCTGAAACAGATCACCGGCCCTCCATGACATTTATCAGCAAAAGCAGACTAATTCATATCTGCAGAGCTCTCCAGTGGGTTAGCCTGCCATACTTGCAGGTAGAGTCCAGAACTCACAAGTTCAGAGATCTATTTCAGAGCCTCTTTCTATTTTAGGGTATAAAAGTCTTTTTCTTTTCTTCCATTTTTTTTTTTTTGGTAGGCACAACAATATATTTACATATATGTGGAAGTGTGTGTATATTCATATGCATACCTATACTTACACATATACATTTATGTGCATATATAAGCATACATATATACATACATAGGAACATATATATATTTTCTCCTCCCTTTTTCCCAGCATGGTTAAAAGGTAGTGGGGTGGGGTGAGGAGAGAGGCCATAGCAGTCGCACATTTATTCGGAGCATGAACATATTCATCCAACTGCCTACACACTCTCCAGGAGTGAAATGTTTATCAGAGTGTTCACAGATTGTGCCATGCTGCCATGAAATTGTCCTAATGTGCCCAGAATCATCCCAATTACCAGGTATTCATTTCCTTCCCACAGATCCTTCTACAGAGGTACATCATCGAGGAGACGTCTTGTTTCTGTCCTCTTGCCTTCCACATTCACAGAGCCAACCAGAAGCCTAATCATTTAAGCCATTTTTCAGGGGAAGTGAAAATCGGGCAGAAGGATGCAACTTTTCTGTTGAACACCAGTGTAAATTCTCACCATTGTTGCAATGCCTCAGTCACAGGGATGGAAACGGCCACTTCCAGGTGGCATTTGATACATATCTTACAAGGATATTATTTCTGACTTAGGTTTTCTGTGGTGATACATCTTCCTCAATTCAATTTCTTATAGGCACGAAATATATTACCTTTGTTTCACCATACTCTGGATATGGAAAAACATACGGAGAAGTGAGACAAGTTTTATTTCTACTTCCCACCTCAATTTATCAACCAACCATCCCACCCTAAAATAGAATTGTCTTAATATTAGTATTATTTCAAATTCCCCCTGAACATGGATCATTGCCTATATAATTGAGTGCTTAATTAGCACTATTATTTTATAAAATTCAGAAAACTGCATGTATAAATTCTATAATTAAAGATCTCCATGAATTAGCATTTGTTATATGTATATAATTAAAATGTATCCCTTCATCAGGTTTTCCATTTTTACCCATAAAATTTTACATTAATTTTAAAAAGCCTTGAAATCAGTGTTGAGTAGTAGAAAGGGTATGAGTCACACAATGCTTGGATTTTAAACTTCTTTCCCATTCAGGAGCTGTGTGACCTTGGCTGAGTTACTTTCCACCTTTTAGCTTTATTTTCCCGTCTCTAAATTGGTAATAACAATGCCTACATCTCAGGTTGTTTCTAGGATTACATTAAATGCTGTCTAAAAGTTAGCTGGGACCCCCTCACCTTCCCCGGGACATGCAAGAAAGGGTGAAGAGAATCTTCACCCTGTTGTGCGTGGTGGGAATAGATGTTAGGAGACAGGAACTGACAGCTGTGGGACAGAGATGGCCTTTGTGTCCATGCAGCAGGAGCTCTGCCAGTAACAGTAATAGCCATATGCTTCATCCTTGATTCTTCAGGTCCTAGCTAGGCCCAGAATCTCTCCTTTGCTAAACTCTGAAGCTCTCACATGAGCTGACCTTCTGGCCTTGCAATTCTCAACTCCTCCTTCCTCTCAGTAGAAGACTAATTTTACAAATGGCTCTGGATGGTAGTGCAGAATCACCCCTTTGCCTTTTCCCTATCCCCCACACCAAGCGGGTGTGATGATACAGACAAAATCAATTTGAGGAAACTCTTCAAAGCAATGGGATTATTTTGTTGCAAAAGAATTCTGCTAATGTGGACCCACTGAAAACAACCACAGTCTTACACTACAGCAAGAAAAGAGGGAAAGATAGTCACACTCTTGGGTTTTGCTCTTGTCAGGTAAAGTTGGAGGGTGATTTACATGGGAGCAAGACAAAGGAAGTAGAAAGAACTCAAGTTATGGCTTAGCTCATCTCTCTTCCTTGACCACAAGGCACAAAAACAGATTCTTCAGAGTTAGAAGGACCAGAGAAGGAAAATCTGCAAAGGAAAGTCTTCAAAAAGGAGTTGGTATAGGGCTGGATGTACAAAGCTGATAGTCTCTGGTTTAAAATATCCTTATGGCACAAGGCTTTTTATTCTGGATAAAGTGGGCTCTAGAGAAGGTGATGGATGACTTGCCCAGCCCTGACAAACTGGAGCTGATGATTTGATATCCTGAAGTAAGCCAGAAAAGGTAAAAAGATTAGAAAGGTGAGGTCATGTTAATTCACCGCAGGAGCTTAGGGAGAGGACAGAAGAGGCCAAGGTCTCCATGAATTCTCTTTCTCACGGTAGCCACTTGTGTTCTCATTGAGCCTGGAGAGCAAGAAGCAGACAGATCAGAAAAGTGATTTCTCATCCCACTCTATCCAGCATTAATGGCATAAAATCCCATTAGTGCACTCTAGGGGTTCATTTCAAAACAGACAATGGCCCCTGAATCAGCCTGCCATGCATAATCATCTGGCAATAGGGAAATTATACAATCAAAAATTTAGCAAGGGACCATGAAAGGCAGCTATATGAGGTCATGCCCATTCCTTCCTCTTTTGTGCAGAGGAGAGGAATCACTTTAAGGCCAGCAAGACAGAGTTCTTTTTCCCAGCCCTAGCCGAATTCTCATGATAAGGCTACGAAAGATACCCTATGCTCTTTTGGAACAGAAAGTAAGAGAAAGGAGTCTTACAATTTTAAAATAAATAGATGAAAATGATTTTACTTGCCTTAGACACTCCTGTGTTTCCTACCAGTGTTTTTAAAGGAAACTCACTCCCTTTTTTTACGATCAAGTCCAGGAGGATTCTTCCCTGTCATCGACCTGTAGTCTCCCCTCAGCTCCAGACCTGCTTTTCCAATAGTTTGTCAGATTTTATCACATGGATTTTCTTCAAATGCTTGTCTGTTATCAAAATATTGTCTGCATGCTTCCCATTATTTCAGACACGTTTATTGCTACATTTATACAGTTCCTTTCTGTTCTTAACATGCATCCATATACATTATCTTGGTTCCCACAACGAGGCTGCAACAAATTCTATCAGGATTCTCTCAAATCCTTCTTTCTGTTTCTATTCTTACTGCCATCAGTCAGCTTAAAATCTTATTATGCCAAGCTAAGGTTATTGCCATCTTTACTCCGGTCTTTGTGGCTTCAGTCATCCCCTTCTTCAGTTTCTCCTGCTGCTGGAGTAATTGTATAACAGCAATCCTTTGTTTAATTCTCTTTGCTTAAACGGCTTAAATTATGAGCTTAAATAAGTGGATTAAATTATTTGTCATACAAAAATGAAATGAAATGAAAGCCTTTCAGTCTAGCATTCAAGGCCTTCATTGAAAAAAGCCCAAGTTACTTTTTTTTTTTTAACTTTCATTTTGTTCACCATTTCCTACCTGCCTCTATACCTCCTTCTGTAAAAGCTCTGCGCTGGGTCTTCCGGGTTAGCCCCGTGGCCCCACCCATCTGACCACAGATGATTGGACAAGAGACAGACAACTGACTGACTGGACCAATCACATCCTCCGTCCAAGGGATCTGGATTTGGTAATCAACTACGAGGTTGATTATCTAGTATTACCAGCTAGATGGTAATGTCGATACGGGGGTGTGTGGCTGTCAGTTCACCTCAGCTCTTCAGGGCCCCTGGATGCTGAGCCCTGGATGAAAGGATGCTCCACAGACAGAAGCAGGTAAATGGAACCAAAATGCAGGAAAGTATGACAAAGAGAGGCCCACCCAGAAAGAGAGAGAGATGAAAATTAGATGACTTGCGGCTCCTGGGTGGCTCGGTGGGTTGAGCCTCTGACTCTCAATTGTGGCTCAGTTCGTTATCTTAGGGTCGTAAGTTCGAGACCTGCCACTGGTTCCCACTGGCGTGGAGTCTGCTTAAGATTCTCTCTCTCGGGATGCCTGGATGGCTCAGTTGGTTAAGCGGCTACCGTCCTGGAATCGAGTCCCACATCGGGACTCCTTGCTCGGCAGGGAGCCTGCTTCTCCCTCTGCCTCTGCCTGCCACTCTGTCTGCCTGTGCTTACTTGCTCTCTCTCCCTCTCTCTCTATCAAATAAATAAATAAAATCTTTAAAAAATAAAAAAAGATTCTCTCTCTCTCTTCCTTTCCCTCTTTCTCCCCACTACCTGCTCCTGCCCATGCACACCCTCCCTCCGTCTGTCTCTTAACACCAACAACAAAGGTAGATGCCTTGGTTCTTCATCCACAGCTCTTGTCTTACTTAGTTCTACACAAACAGGAAGCTTACCTGGTCTTCCTGCCCTTGGGTTCCATGAAGTACTCTAGCTCTTCGAAGAAACTCACATTAACTTAAGCTAGTTTGAGTGAACTTACATTTCTTGCAACTAAGAAGCCCCTTACCAATAAATATGCTTTAGGGCCAAGCCAGATCAGCCTTCTTGTCAGGCCTGAAATACATCTCACCGATTCTCACATCTGTCAGAAACGCCCTCCCTCAACTTCATTTCCTAATATTCTTCAGCATTCGCTTCAATGCCATTTATTTTATCCACACTTCCATAACCAGCCTCCTCTCGAAGATAAAACAACTTTCAGCAATTCCACAATCTGAAAATGAAAGAATTTGTGGAATTTCAGCAATTCCACAATCTGAAAATGATAACAGAATATCAGGAATTGACTTCTGATCTCTTGGATCTTTACATAAATAGTTCAGGAGAAAAAAAACGAGGATAATCCTCCATTTTGTTTCAGAAGAAGAAAAAAAATCTCAGATAAATACTGAGGGACATACGAATTTAACAAATGAAAAGAGTTTGGGGGTATTGAACCAAATCTTCTGTCTTTAGTCCTGAATTGCTGATGCCCTGCCTCTACCCACTGCCTCTCAACGAAAACACGATTTTATTTTATTTTTTAAAAAGATTTTATTTATTTGCCAGAGAGAGAGAGAGAGAGTGCGAGAGCACACATGCAGGGGATGCAGCAGGCAGAAGGGGAAGCAGACCTTGTTGAGCAAGGAGCCCCACGGGGCTCTCGAGGCTCTCCATCCCAGGACTCTGGAATAATGACCTGAGCCAAAGGCAGATGCTTAACGAAATGAGCCACCCAGGAGTCCCTCAACTTATTTTGATGATGTAATTCCATCTCACTTCAGCAGTGCTAAAGGTCTGGAGAGAGAGCGCACTTTCCAAAACCCAACCTCTCTCGATAGCCTGGAAGGGGCACAAGGTTTCCTCTCCTCTGGAGTTATGTAGCTCAAACTGGCCACTTCTGACTGCCACTGACACCTCAAGGTTTCTTTCATTATCATCGTCATATGTGCGCCTGATCATTCACTATATGGTACTTCGAGTATTTTCCCCAGATGATCTAGTTAGCATTGATTCAAACTGAAACTCATTTTCCTCTTATTTTCACAGATCCTGTTTGGTACTGTAGGGCAATTTCTTTGTATCTTTGTATCTTTTAGTTTGTGTGTTAGAGAAGCATACTGAGTTGTGTGCTTAAAGGTTTTGGCCCTACCTTTGCCCTGACAGCTTTGCAGTTATAATCTGGACCAGTTTTGAAACTGGTTGTGGTAGTAATTCTTCATTGGGTGATTACATTGAAGAAATCTCATTTCATAGCAAACATTATTCTAAAATACACTATGTTTAGAACTTACTTTTAAAAAGTCACTTATAGGTGTGCCTGGGTGGTTCGGTCAGTTAAGCATCTGCCTTTGGCTCAGGTCATGATCCCAGGGTCCTGGGATTGAACCTGTGTTGAGCTTCTAGCTCAATGGGGAGTCTGCTTCTCCCTCTCCCTCTGCTTCCTGCTACCCCTGCTTGTGCTTTCTCTCTCTCTGTCATATAAATAAATATGAATATAAATATAAATAAATAAATAAAACCTTTTAAAAAATTAAAAAATAAAAATCACTTATACATTTGTTAATTCCAGTTTTATTTTTTATCTTTCTCTTCCAGGATTTCTGATATGATTCTACCTCTTATTCTACTTAGGGGCTGTTTCTGACCTTCATAGATCCTGACCCTCGCCAATTGGTCTAGAGTTGATATGTCTTTCTTAAATACTTCTCTTTGGCTCCCTGGACTTGGGAACCTATCTATTTAGTCCTGTGGTACCTTCTCTTTATCCCTTTTCTGTTTCCTCCTAATCATCTTGTTCCTGAACTTCTCATACTTTGTTATGCTGAATTCTTGCTGAAAAATAATCACATGATATGTACATTAGTGGCATTTAAACAGACTCTTTTTTCCTAGTCTTCTAGAAGCCAGATTTCAATTCTGTGACCTTATTCCCTTTGCCATAGCTGGACAGTCAATCTAAGCTTGACCATTTATCTTTGCTCTTTTGGGAATTTGAACTGAGGGATACAAGAGTAGGAGCATCATATTTATTTGGCTATGGGAACAATTTAGCAGAGAGCAAATAACTTGATGAATTAGGAGAGAAAAGAGGACTTTCTAGATCAATGTTCTTGAGTAGACAAGAATGAATAGGATCTAGTCCCCGAAAAGGAGAAATTAGCTTTGTATAAGGGTATGGACCTGCCATCCATCGTAACAGGAAGGGAAGTGGTGTATGTAGGTGCAGGTGCTGGTAGATGGGTGTATGTGATAGTGTGATGGGAATGTTTGGATTCAACGTTCTCAGGAAAATGGGAAGTTAAGTAATCATCTGAGGTAAGAATGGGTAAGGAGATGTTGAAAGTTAGAGAAGAAAAAGTCTGAATAGTTGTACATGCATTGGGAGAAGGAAGTGAATTATACAGTTTGACTGCCTACTAGTAATAGGGATCCACTTGGGATTCAAGATCATAAATTTCAAGTTAATGAGGTTGCGTATTTTTCTCCAGTTGTGTTCAATGGCATAGGCGCAGTTTGAGGTAAGCAAAGAGAGTCCAGCATGGAATTTAGCTAAGCATGTACCCGGAAGAAAAAAGTGAGATTAAGGGAGTGATTTTTGTGACTGACTGCAGAGTTTTGCTGGCTAAGGAGAAGAATAAGGATATCAAGGGAGCAAGAAACGATAGCGTGGTGGTAGGATCAAAGTTTGGAGACCACCTAGGGAAGAAGTGTAGTGCAGATTGAAATACCAGAGAGAATGAGGCAGAAATTAAGAAAATGATAGAGCCTAAAAGGCAAGGAAATGATTATAGAGGGTCTACAGTTATTGGTAATGGAAGATAATGTAGGAGTGACTGAGTTTGGGGAAGAACAAGATGTTCTTAAAAGAAGTTAAGAAAAAAACCTGAGAGGTGAGGTTTCCAGTTATAATCTGGATCAGATGAGGAAGGATCATCTACTATGTATTGAAATCATAAAAGAATAAAGGCATTCATATTATTAGAGAGAATTACAATGAGTCAGAAGTGCAGATCATTGAGAAATGAGGGAAAATGGCTTGGTGTTGGTAAGGAGGTTGTAACCTAGTGTCATGTAATTCAAAGTCGGGGTGTGGGGAGGTTGGGGAAAAGAAAGGGAGAATGGTCTACAAGTAGCAATGGGGAACAGTTACTCAGACTTGGCTCAGTGGTACCAGCTTTGTGGGAGAACTCGAGAGTGCAGCAGATGAAGCAGAATCCTCAAGAATGAGTAAGGTTTACATCAGAGGAAAAAAAGAAGGGGATATTCATAGAACAGGTTTTTGGTAAGGAACTTCTGGAACTTCTGTTAATAATAACCACAAATTTCAGAAGACCTGTGAAAGGATTTCAGAAGTTGGAGGAGTGGTGCAATGATTAATTTTGTGTCAATCTGGAGGGTGTTTTGGATGAGATCTACTTTTATGTTAGTGAACTTTGAGTAGAATGCCCTCCATGATATGGGTGGGACTCATCCAATCAGCTGACAGCCTGAATAGAACAAAAAAGTTGACTTTCTCCAGCAAAAGGGAGTTATCTGACAGACTGCCTTCAGTTTCATTTGCCCTCTTGGCACTTTTGGATCTCTCATCTGGGGGCCTACACTGCAGATTATGGATTTGCCAGCCTCCATAACTGCATGAGCCACTTCCTTAAAATAAATTTCTTTATGTATGTATATCTCCTAGTAGTTCTGTTTCTCTAAAGAAACCTGACTAATATGGTTGGGGAGTCAGGGGGAAAGGGGACTGACTAGCGTATGTACACAGTCTAATGTGAATTAGTGTTCAGGAGATGAGGAGTGACCTGGTTTCTGGAAATTTCTTTTCCTCACAGACATAAAGAGGCATGAAGGGCCTGCTAAGATTAATCCCAGGGGTGACAAGGCTCTGTGTGTATAGAGAAGGGAAGAATATGTTTCTTGGGTCCACTCTTCCCCCATGATGATGGAATTAGAAGACCTATGGGTGTCATGAGTTTGGTCTCAATTCACATTTCTCTTGACTCCAGATGCTGGGATGGAAAGCTTAGGAAAGTTTTGATTATAGACCTACTGTGTAGATTCACTTTTGATCCCTTTTGGTGGAGAGATTATTTTTCTGTGAGTGTACATGGCCAGTCATGAACCCTGTTGACAGACTGAAGGAGTGCTGTGGAAGCTGGGTGTGATATCAAAAGCATGAGCTTCTCCTCCCCCTTTAACGAGGTGGGGGAAAGGCTAGGGAAGGCTTGGTCTCGGACCTTGTGCACAACTTCTGTTCCAAGGTCCCAGAGGAGAATATAGGCAAGATATTTTCCCTCAGAAGGCTTACATTTTAGTGGAAGGAAATCAGAAATAAATAAGCATACCAAATCTTAACATTTTCACATACTATTAAAAAACAATGAAGTAAATAAAGTAGGTTGATTTGCTGGCCAAAGGATAGTCAAGAAAATACTCTTTGAAGATCCAATATTTGATCTTTCTTTTTGCAGAGAAGTGTAAATGTTAAGTAGGAGAAAAATGTAATGAAGTTGAGAATTTTATTCATTAGATATTTCTTGTAAAATATCACCCACAGAAACTAAATGTATCAAGGGTACTAGTTGCCTCTCTTGTCAGGAAGCAAGGGAGGAATGTGTATGTGCAGTGACTTTGTCCTCCAGACTCTCTAGGCTGGCTTAGAAAAGGTCAGGGTAGAAGGACCGGGGTGGTGGTGGGGTGCATGGCCTTCCCACAGGGAGTTGGGGCAGCAGGGGACATAGGAAGAGGGTAAAAGGAGCAGCATAGGGAGAGGCAGCTGGACCGGAGTAAGAAGGTATGATGTGGAGCCTGCTGTGAGATTGCATATATGGGGAAAGAAAAATATAACTAAATGGAATATTTGAGAAGGGGGTCTCTATGTTAGATGGCATAATGCTAGGATGACCATCTATCTAGGTTTGCTTGAATTAGTCTTGGTTTATGCTTGTTTGACCCAGCATGATTTTTAGGAGAAATCTCTCTCTTTCAAAAGCATCTCAGTTTGGAAAGTAGTTTACATAAAACCCCTTTGGGGGGCCCTATGCGAAAACCCAAAATAAAAATCTACATCGTTTTTCATTTGTAGAGTTAGATTTATGGTTCCTTTGAATACCACTCCACATAAGGCTGGACTATTTGGGGCTCTGATTCATATGTGGATTATAAAAGCATTTACTGTGACATTTTAAAATTGGAATTTGTCAATCTTTATATGATTTTTATAGACATAGTTTATTATCTTCCCACACTGGAGTAAAGGTGAGACAGGTCTAGAAATAAGTAAATTCATTTTTCTACCAAACTGAAAGCTGGATATTTAGAAAAGCTATTACTTTTGTTTTTATCTTGGTCTGGAATATTATGTTAGAAAGAATTGAAGCTCACTCAAACTAGCATAAGCATAGGAGAGAATGTATTGCATTTCCTTCTACGTCCCCATATCCTAACAAGGGCGAATGTGCAACCAGGCTTTCCCCTGGATATGTAGCAAGAACTACAAACTCTCAGGAGCCAAAAAAGCTGTGTTCTCTCTCTCTTTCTCTCATTCTCTCTCTTCCTCTCTTTCCTTCAAGGGACTCAATCTCTCACTTCTACTGCTCTCTTCTCTTCCCTGCAGACTGGCTCTTCTCTGCTCCACTTATAATTTATAATCACTGTTCTAAAAAGGGGCTCTCAGTCAGAGTAACAGAATACTCCCGATCCAGCTTCTAGAGTTAATTGACCCAATCTGTCTGTTTCCATATTGTAATTTTTTGGAGGAGCTTGTCTGATGGTCCCATCTTCGCCCTGGCATTGCCTTCCTCCCTATTAATGTAGAACCATAGTTTGGAGGGAGGTGGAAATCATATTGCCAGTAGGGCTGAAGCCTCTGGGACTACATGTGGGCCACGTTCCTAGGGAGAAAAAAAAAAAGTGTAGGGTTTAGAAGCAAGTCCAAATACTGGTAAACTTATTCATTTTAAAAAGCACGAATTTAGCATTTACTATGTGTGTACTGTTGTGCTAGTCAGTGTGTGGGGGTGTTTGTGTGTGTATTATTTATGTGATGGGTGTATGTATGTGTGTGTATTTCTGTATGTATTGGAAGTGAAGGTTCTAGGATGAATGAAGCCTGTCAAGATGAATAAGATATATTTATAGTTTATTAGAGGAAGAGAACTTGGAAACATAGCTAACATGTATTATATGCCTTCGATGAATCAGTGGGCTTTGCTAGACACTTTGTGTACATTATATCACAATGTCACAAAACCCTGTGGACATTATATTCATATCCATTTTTATAGATAACTTGCCTAAACTTATGGTCAAGCATAAATCTGAACTCAGGTAAGCTTATTTCTAAAAACAAGGGATAGTCTGCAATGTAAGACCAACTGTGTGTTAAATTATCTGATAATGACAGGAAAAGTATTATGGAAGCATGGAGGAAAGCAGATATAATACAGGGGAAGTGATAAAAATAACCAATGCTTATTGAGTTTATTAAGTGCCAGGCACTGTTTTAAGGCACTAATATGTTTTAACTCATTTAGTCCTCACAGTCATTCAGTAAGGTAAATACTATTATTACCTCTGTTTTAAGGGTGAGAATATCAAGACCTAGATGTATACCTTGCCCAAAGTCATACAGCTAATACGTGGTAAACCAGGATTTAGATCCAGACCGACTGGCTTCAGGGAATGTGCTTTTTCCCCTTTTTTCCTTAAACACTTTTTGAAAACCTTTTCATTTATAAATAATTTTAGACTTACAGAATAGATGCAAAAATAGTACAAAGAATCCCCATATTCATTTCACTCAGCTTACTCTGATGTTAACATCTTGCATAACTACAGTGCCCTTAGGAGAAACCAGGACATGAATGTTGGTGAATATTTTTAACTGACCTACAGACTTTATTAGAATTTCTCCAATTTTAACCTAATGTCTTTTTTCTGGTCCAAGACTGAGTCTGGGATCATGTATTGCATTTAGTTTTGTGTTTCCTTAGTCTCCCCTAGTTTATGACAGATCCTCATTCCTTTCTTTCATCAACTTGGCACTTCTGAAGAGCACTGGTCAGTCATTTTATAAAACGCTTCTTGACTTTGGCCTGCCTGGTGTTTTCTCACAAGTAGATGGAAGTTATGCATTTTGGACGTGAATATCATGTAAGCAATGGTGTGTCCTTCTCAGAGCCTCATTTCAGGGAAGGCACGATGCCAATATATCTTATTATTGGTGAACACTTGCATGGTTAAGGTGGTGTCTGCTAAATTTCTTTATCATAAAAATTTCCTTTGCAATTAGTTAATTAATATTCTGGGACATTTACTTTGAGACTGTACAAATATCCTGTTTCCTCTCAACAAAGGATCTGGTCTTAATTATCATTCTATGTTTTCCCTAAGCAGAATAATCTTATTGGGGAATCAGGGACATGTTCACAGATAAAAAGGCATTTCATCTGAATCAAAAGCTAGATTTTAGGGGCACCTGGATGGCTCAGTCGGTTGGGTGTCTGCCTTCGGTTCTGGTTGTGATCCTAGGGTCCTGGGATCAAGCTCCACAACAGGCTCTCTGCTCAGCGAGGAGCTTGTTTCTCCTTCTCCCACTTCCTCTGCTTGTGCTCCCTCACATGCGCACGCTCTCTCTCTCTCTCTGTCAAATAAATAAGTAAAATATTTTTTTAAAAAGCTAGATTTTAATAGGCAGAAATGAGGTGAAAGAATGTTCCCCGCTGGAGGAACAGAATCAGCAAAGCCTCAGAAGTCTGGATGTGCATACTGCATTCTGTGAGACTGTGTGTGGAGAAAGTGAGAAATGAGCCTTAGAAGATATAGGGGGATAGTCATCCATGCCTTGAATTCTCTGCTCAAGTGTTTGGACCTTTGCCCACGTGGCTCATATTCCTCAGTTTTCAACAAACTGCCATGGAGGGAGGGATTGTCATACTTCTTAGAGTCTGTATCTCTATCCCTAAAAGGACCTTAGGTAGTCTGTAATGTCCTTCTTCCTCAGGAAGCTTTATAATTCTGTGAATTGGTAATATATTAATTCTCTCCATGCCCTGTACGTAGAAGACTTCAGTATTCACACCTTAGTCCAAAATCTATCCCTGTGAGGCCACTTTCTCTTTTCCTCTTGTGAAATCATACTCATAATCTGAGTTTCCACTATCTCAGATCAAAAATAGGGGAAGAGAAAGAAGGGGGTTGGTATATCAGGGAAAATTATTGGTTCAAATTTGGACATAGCTGCATTGAAAGGATAACAGGGTTTGTTCTTTAATCAGATTCAAGATACAGTATTAGGCTCCATCACTTTATTGTAAAGTCTGCCGTGGGTAGGTGGAATAGCTTCCTTTCCTCCTATCACGAATTGAAATAACTTGAAGATAGCTGTAGACAGAAAAAAGAAAAAAGTTGTAGACAGAAAAAAAAAAGACAGAGAGGAAAATTGGTAAAGCACAGAAGGATTTTAACAAATTGATAAGAAATATAAAAAGCATGGTTCTGCCATGAATTTACAGAGCCTTCAGAAAGGTCAGCTTGATCTTTCCCTTAGGCATTGGAAAGAAAAAAAGGGTGCTCACATTAACAGTTAACGAGGTTTCCTAAATTCACTCAATTGCATTAACAAACATAGCTTTGTAGCAGACCATATTGATAAAGATAATTTTACATTGTCTTCTTTTTATAACTGAATGCCACCACGCTTTTTAAGGGAGTCCCAGACCAATGTTAACATTGCAGATCAATGTAACACAGACTATGATGGATTGTCACTGGTTTCTTCATGTTCTCCATGAGCTTATTCCGTAATGACGCTCTGTGTATTGAATGTTGCCTTTGATAGCTCCCTGATGTAGAAATATAAAACTCTGAAACCCAGCCAACTCATGGGACTTGTTACCTTAGAATGCTCATCTCATATTAAGAATTATTTAACAGTTTGTGTGATCTTAATCATTCTAATTTTTTCAAGTGTGTTATCATAAATAATATCACAGGTTTTTCTTTCTGGGTTACCAGTATTGGGGATATCGTATTTTATATCTACATTACTCCTAAAAAGATTTAAGGTGGCTTCATGGGTATATGTCATACATCAAAATAACATATATTAGAAGCAAATGAGAAAGAAAAAAAATTAGTCAGTGGGTCAAGACATAAATTAGAATCAAAAATGAAACTAATGCAAAAATAGATTCCTATTTCAAGCTATCCAGCATCCATTTATATAAATTCTTAGACTACAAGGTCTTAGCAAACAAATTTTTCTAAGCAAGGAATACATTTATTTCTTAAACTATGAAGATATTTTTCCTGAGGGTTTTTATAGAAAAAGACACACAACCCTGAACAAATTCCTCAACAACATTCTTATGTTTGAAGTAAAGCGTTTCATAAGGCTGCTTCTTGAAGAGCCCCTCAAAAAAAGACTGGTGGTATCACACACTAGACACAATTCAGAAAACACTATCCTATGGGGCTTGGAGAGGGTTTGGCAATACAAAATTCATCCATTTAGCAGCTGTCTGCTGGCTTGACTGAATCCAGAGGCAGATTTTTTATAGTATCTGGAGAAATGAATGTATTGCAGACCCATCAGGCTTCACCTGTTCCCTGAGCTAAGCTTATGACAGATACTGTGTTGCAGTCGTGCTTTAGTCAGGGACATTGTTCATTGGAGGGAACGGAGAACCACATATATTGGTGCAAGGAAAAGATGTACAGAGAGGACTCCCATAATTTAAACACAAGAAATGAAGAATAGCTGGGCTTTGGGGGAAATGTGTCTGGGAACTGCAAAGAGGCAAAGGCGGCTGATTCATCTGTCTCTCTCTGGGCTCACTCTAGCATCTCTACACCTCTGTCACTTTGTGTCTGCTATTGTCTTCCCACTAGGGAGGCTTTGCCACCATGACATCCACTTTAGCCCTCAGGACTAACAACTCAGCACCCACAGATAATAAACATCATTCACTTGAATTGCCCAAACCTGAATTCCCTGCAAAGGAACCTGACCCAGCTTTTCTTTTTGACCTACCATAGGCAGCTACCTGTCCAGTATTGGAGAAAGAATAAAAAAATGTCCTATTGGGGTGGGGAGGGGAGTTATGTGTGCCTGAGTGGCTCAGCTGGTTAAAGGTCCAACTCTTGGTTTCGGTAGGGGTCGCAGTCTCAAGGTTGTGAACTCAGGTCTGCCTGTGTCAGGCTCTGCCCTCAGAGGGGAGAATGCTTGAGAGATTCTCTCCCTCCCTCTCCTTCCCCTTTGGCTGCCCCCAACTCTCGTTCCCCCCCAACCCCCACACCGCTAGTGTTCTCTGTCTCTCACTTTCTCAAATAAATACATAAATGAAATCTTTAAAAAACAAAAACAAAAACAGTGTCCTTTGGTCCAAAGAGTATGGTTAGAGTTGTGGGGACACTTAATACAGATCTTAGGTGGGACACTTAAGTAAGGGGAAGTTCCAAGTATGACCAGATCGTCACTCCAAACTGGCACATTACTGAGCTAGCCACTCTTCTTAAGAAGACAGCCTGTGGCTTGGTCGTGTGGGCTTCTAGACTGAGCAGCTTGGTCCAAACTTTTTCAGAATAGTCTCTTGGGGGGAAGAAGAGAGATTTATCTGCCAGCATCTTCCAACTTCTGTCTATCCTTGGTCAAAATTAGCCCCATAGAGTATTAATTACCCCCCACTTCCAATGCATGCTACCCAGGTGCTTAGCAGCTGCTAGAAATCAGACCCTGTACTCTAGCTTCACGTTAAATCCAAAAGCAGTGGGAGTAGCCACAGTCCTAACTGATACAGACTTGTATCAAATACAAGTCTTTAGCCCATTTTTCCAAACTTGGAATCCCCTTTCATTGTCTAATTATGTAAAGAGGAAGTGCCTTATATCCAAAGGGAATTTGTGTGCAGTCTTTGCTTATCTTACCTTTTCGCAGGACTTCTCCCCCCACCCCCGTTAACTGGGGTGGCTAATAGGGACTGGTATGAGGTGAAGGGTCACACACCCACTGTTCTTTTCTCATCCTTCCTCCTTGGTCATACCAAAATCCAAGATAATTTACTTGTTTAATTGCATATTTTGTAACATTTGGGATATTTGAAAAATAAATAGGTCAGTTCATTTAACCAGTGGTCTCTAAAGTAGGCCATGTGTAAGCTGATCCAATAGAGTACAAAAAGAAAATATTAGATTTCTATTTACATGTTTTTATTTCACCCTCTAAAAATATGTATTATTTGTGTATGGTTTTAATTATATGTAACGCATTCATACAGAAATACACTTTATACAGAAATTTACTTTATAAATAAATATACATATTTGAAGGTACATGCTCAAATGATTTTTTCAAGATTGGGTACATGATTTAAAGTTTGGAGCCCATTGGTATGGAAGTCTCAATGAATGGGTATTGTGGTTTTTATATCTATATAAGATTAGCAGTTCCCATTTTGGGCCTGTGGCCAATTCTGCTCTAACTTCCTCATGAGGACCTGGTCCCCTAACACATTACATTATTCAGCATGTTATGCTTTCAAACCACTCACTCGTTATTTAATTATTTATTTGGTCTGAAACCTAGGAGGCAGATTGGATTACGGTATTTTATTTATGTGTTTAATTTTGAATCAGCAAGTCTGAAACAAAAAGTCCGTGATCACCACAGGGTGAGCATCAGCTTCTATCAGCTTAGAGTTCTCTGGGATCCTTGTCAAAATAATGTGGTTTTGACCAGGGAACCAGAAACACAGGCATCTGCTCCTTGGGACTGTTCATTAGATAATATATATCACATTCCCTAGAGCATATAGGTCCTCCATGTGTATTGCAATTCTAGTATGTAGCTGGTCAATGATTGTTGAACTGGATGGGGCTGGAGGTTAAAGAGGACTTAAGGATGACTCTTTCTGTGGTTAGTGAGGTGATGGAAAGTAGAGAATAATGGGTAAAGGAAGGGAAGGGCACTGATATTTAAGTGAGCACTTTGCATTTTATTCTTACAAAGATCCTGTAAGATTGATGTTATTGCCCACATTAGACGTCACCCTTCTTTAAGAGCTGCAGATTTCTTGTCTCTATAAGGTCACTTTGCAGGTGAGTGGTAGAGTTAAGATTTGAGCCCATCACTCTGACTGCAAAGCCCATGTACTTTCCACTATAGCACATTTCCTCTCTGATAATTTAGCTCTGTCCCAGAAACCTCATGTTGACATCCAGCATGATAAATATAATAAATATAGATAGTAAGCATTTAATATGTAGTATGATTCATCTTTTTTGGTGGAAGGAGAGAGAGAGCATGAACAGAGGGACAGAGAGAGAGGCAGAGAGAGAATCCTAAGCAGACTCCATGCTCAGCGTGGAGCTGACACAGGGCTTTATCCCATGCCCGAGATCATGACCTAAGCCAAAATCAAGAGTCAGACGCTTAACCAAGCCACCCAGGTGCCCGATTCATCTTTTTTATTAGCATTTTGGATATTGTATGGAGAACGAATTAGAAAAGGAAAGATGTAAGCAGGAAACCAATTAGAAAGTTATAGCAATAGATCAGGGTTGTGTCCTGGTGGTGGCAGTAGAGTTGAAAATACTCACAGTGGATTTTGGTGATAGAGTTGACAAAGCTAGTTGATGGGTTAAGGGAAAGAAAAGAGGCAGGGCTGACTCCAGATTTTTGCCTTAACCAGTTGGGTAGATGGTGGGTCAGTCTTAGAAGGAGAGAAGTCCTCAGGAGGGGTGGGCTGCGAAGGTCAGAACTGAAAGTACAATCTTCAAACATGTTAAGCATCATCCAGCATCACTGTTGGTATCTCGCGTTTTCTGTATTTGGTACTTATGCCAGGCAGATGGGAATGGGCAATTTTTCTTTGCATCTTAGTTTTCTTTGTAACTCCTGAAGCTGCTTTTCTATTTATCTTGTAGGACCTTGCTGAATTCCCCTTGTCTTAATTTCTGGCAAAAGGCCTGGACTGTGTGGCTCTATCCAAAGTGGCCTGTCCTCTCCCCTGGAGTCCATGCTCTAGAATCACTCACAGTACTTCCCTCCTTCCTGATCCTGATACTGAATTTCCATGGCCCCTCAACTGGGAAAGTTATTTGATAAATATCTAAAAGGATATAGGGGCACCTGGGTGGCTCAGTGGGTTAAGCCGCTGCCTTCGGCTCGGGTCATGATCTCAGGGTCCTGGGATTGAGCCCCACATCGGGCTCTCTGCTCAGCGTGGAGCCTGCTTCCCCCTCTCTCTCTGCCTGCCTCTCTGCCTACTTGTGATCTGTCAAATAAATAAATAAAATCTTTAAATAAAAAAATAAAAGGATATTATTGGGACCTATAGAGCTGTAATTTATTTTTTAATATTCAAAATGCACTGCTTTCTCTTATATAATACAGTGGCCTTTATGCTACATTTGTCAAGATTCCTGTGTACATATAGTGGCTTTGTGCTATGTCTACTTGGCTGACCTGGAACCATATTCCGAGAATTCCCTTTGTTTCTAGGCTAGGGCTGGTCACGAGAGAAAGGTGTATGGGATTTGGAAAGCAGAAGAGAAACACCAGCCATCTTTATGCTTTGAAGTTGGGTGTGGAACCGAACATGGCTGCAAGGCTCACCTTGCTGGCCTAGGGCTCCACTAGCTCCTGTCAGCTTCTCTGAAGCAACTGTGTGGGAGGCTCTGGGGTGAACAGACTAGCTTATCCTGCAAGTCACTCCCATGGAGGTAGAAAGAAACAGGCAAGAGTCCCAGTTTGTGCTTGCTCTACCCATTTCACAGCCTCTACCCATTTCATCATCCCTTCTTGACCACTGGCCCTGCTGAATCTGGCCCAAGAGCATAAGCAGAGGCCGTGGCCTTATGTAGACTGCTTAAGCCATTCCTATAACTGCATATAGGAGAGAAATAACAATCACTCCTAAAATAACTTCCTGATTCTTTATCGTTCACAGTGGCTCTGCTTCTCTGATAAAACCATAACTTATAAATATGCAGTGCAGTATGGCCTAGCTAGGGTTTCTATACAGTGTAAAAGAATATTAATTTTTTTCACTACCATTTTGATTTCTATATCAGATCACATCTCTTTTAGTTCCTTAGGCCTAAAATTTTCTATGGATCAAAATAATTATAAAAAGGATATTTCAGTTACTTTTTAGAATTTCTCAGATTACTACTATGTCTGATTACCAAGAAACAAAATATTTATTTTATAGTTAAGCACACATACATTAATCTTGTTGTATGTTTTATTTGCTTTCAACATCAGATTCTGTTAATACATGCAAGCATAGTAGAAATGATAGAACTTGTATAAATATTTTCCTAGACCTTAAAATATAATAGACAATCTTTGTGGTAGTCCAACACTTGAAGTACTATCCCATTGCTCATTTCACTCAATAAGTTTCCATTCAACAGTACTTATCAAATACCTATATATGGGGGCACCTGGGTGGCTCAGTGGGTTAAAGCCTCTGCCTTTGGCTCTGGTCATGATCCCAGGGTCCTGGGATCAAGCCCCACATCGGGCTCTCTGCTTGGCGGGGAGCCTGCTTCCTCCTCTCTCTCTGTCTCTCTGCCTACTTGTGATCTCTCTCTGTCAAATAAATAAATAAAATCTTTTAAAAAAATACCTATATATGTTTGGATCTATAAATTTCTCTGAGGGATTCAAAAGACATATAAGGCACGATTCCTGTTCTTATGAAATTTATAATCTATTGCTTTTCTTTTTATGCATGTTCAATTTAAAAAAAAAATTTTTTATTTACTTATTTGACAGACAGAGATCACAAGTAGGCAGAGAGGTAGGCAGAGAAAGAAGAAGAGAAGCAGGCTCCCTGCCGAGCAGGGAGCCTGATGCAGGGCTCCATCCCAGGACCCTGAGATCATGACCTGAGCCAAAGGCAGAGGCTTAACCCACTGAGCCACCCAGGCGCCCTGCATGTTCAATTTTTAAATAATTTTAAGGTTCCAGAAAATTTCAGAGTTTAATATAGAGGTATTTCTTCCCTGAACAATTTGAGAACAAGTTAGCAACACAATGTTTCATCATCCTTGAGTGCTTTACTGTGTACTGTAGTTCAAAAAAAAAAAAAAAAAAAGTCACAACAATCATCAAAATCAGGAATTCACATTGATAATTTACTCCTATTCTGTTTCCCGACTTCCATCATTTCACCAATTTTCCCAATAATGGTTTTTGTAGCAAAAAGATTTAGTTCAGAACATGAGTTGCATTTAATGATCATGTTCCTTCAAGTTTCCTTCAATCTGGAATAGTTCATCACAGAAGTAATGTTGGCCTTCCCTCTCTGCATCAATCAGGTGCCTATGATTTTAATTTGTGCCATTTCTTACAATGTTCACTTCGATCCCTTGATTAAAAATATTGCCTCCCAGACTTCTCCATTGAATATTCCTCTCTTCCCTCTGTATTAAATGAGTATTCACTCTGTGTGTGTGTGTGTGTGTGTGTGTGTGTGTGTGGTAGGGCTGAGGTGAGGGTTATTCTGAAACTATGTAAATACTGCTTTCTTCATTAACCATCCATTCATTCATTCATTCATTCATATCAGTACGGACTCACCTATTTTATTCAACAATTGGTATATTATTATTATGATTTATCTTAATGTTCAAGTTATCCCAGATTTGGCCAGTGAAAGCCCTTTTTTTTTTTTAAGATTTTATTTATTTATTTGTTAGAGAGAGAGAGAGAGAGAGAGAGAGAGAGAGAGTGAGCACAGGCAGACAGAGTGGCAGGCAGAGGCAGAGGGAGAAGCAGGCTCCCTGCCAAGCAAGGAGCCCGATGTGGGACTCGATCCCAGGATGCTGGGATCATGACCTGAGCCGAAGGCAGCCGCTTAACCAACTGAGCCACCCAGGCGTCCCCAGTGAAAGCCCTTTTAAGCTGACTTCTGTGTCCATTTCATGTGTCTCTCTAATTCGCTGGGCTCCTTCTTTTTTCTTCTTCTTTTTTTACTTTTTGACACAATAAAATGTTCCAGGTTTATTTATACTTTCTTTTTTGAAATCAGCCATTTGTCCAAGAATGCTGGTTCCTTTTTTAAGAGGAAATAAAATAAGTTAGGTTTTTAGAAAACAAGGTCTGGGAACTAAGTGGGCTCATTACTTGTGGGTTGTTGCTGCTCTTAGTGGATAGTGCTGGGTTATGTATGTGCACACACACATGTATGTGCGCACATTGACATCTATATATAGCCACTATCATTTATCTATCATCTCTATTTGCAGCTGTATTGAAAATTATGAGTTCCAGGGCACCTGGGTGGCTCAGTGGGTTAAAGCCTCTGCCTTTGGCTCGGGTCATCATCTCAGGGTCCTGGGATCGAGCCCCGCATAGGGCTCTCTGCTCAGCAGGGAGCCTGCCTCCCCCCCCCCCATCTCTCTGCCTGCCTCTCTGCCTACTTGTGATTTCTGTCAAATAAATAAATAAAATCTTTAAAAAAAAAAAAAGAAAATTATGAGTTTACACCAATACCTCTGATTTTATCCCAACATTATAGAGTTCATTCTGTTTTCAATATTTCTATCTCCCTTCTCTGAAAATGAGAATCTTAGCTCCTATTTTCTTTAATATGGGTATTTATTTGATCAATTCCCCTCTGTGTTCCCACCTTCCCACTGCTGCTACCATAGTGTTACACTAACCTTCAGGGCCTTGACTTGCACAGATCCCTCTGAAAGCTATGCTTTGCCAGGAGTTCTAGCATGTCCTTAATGGTGAGGAAAAGCCCGATCATAAAGAGGACAATTCTGCATGTTAAGCATTTTGGGTAAATTTCCTGGAGAAATATAAGAAAACTACTTGCATCTCTAAGGCTCCAAAATCTGTTGGGATTTTTTTCTAATTTTGAATAAATATTTACTTTTAGCAGTTCTTTCTTTTATGAAAATTGTATTCTTTTTCTTAGGTAAATTCCCCTAAGTTGGATAAAGTTTAAGCATTTCAAATTCTGAACTTGTCTGTCTTTACTATATAGTTTATATGCTTTGTCTGATCTCACGCCATAGTTAACCTTTGAAGTAAGCATTGTAATTGATAAATGAAGACACCGAACCTCTGTCAACCTGGGTCATTTGCTCAAAGTTATACAGTTTGGAATTCGAAGCCACTTTTTTTCATGTCAAGCCCACTGCCCTTTCTAATACGTCATATTCCCTTTTGGGGATAAGGGAATATTCCCTATGGGATATAACCTTGATGTAATCATGGATTGATGTTGAATAGCTACTTCTTTAGGAAGTTTAAAGCTCTTGAAATATGAGTAGGCAAAATGTCTTTGATTTTTCTCTGCTAGGGCTGGCTTGTTTAGGTCCAGAGGCAGAATGTACCCACAAACTATACAGATTAGTATAGACACTAGAGCAGGAGTTGACAAACTATAGCCCATAGTCAAACCTGGTCCTCCACATGTAGTCTTTTTTTGTTTTTCCTGCCTGTTTTTTGTACAGTCTGCAAGCCAAGTTAAGAATGGTATTTATAGGGTACCTGGGTGGCTCAGATGGTTAAGCCAGTGCCTTTGGCTCAGGTCATGTTCCCAGAGTCCTGGGATTGAGTCCTGCATCAGGCTCCCAGCTCCATGGGGAGTCTGCTTCTTCTTCTGACTTTCTCCCTTCTCATGCTCTCTCTCACTATCTCTCAAATAAATAAATAAAATCTTAAAAAAAAAAAAGAATGGTATTTACATTTCTTAATTGATGAAAAAAATTAAGGAATAATACTTTGTGACAAGTAGAAATTACACAAAATTTTACCTTCTGGTGTTCATAAATGAAGTTTTATTTGGACACAGTTATGGTCATTTATTTATGTATCATTTTATACCATAACACAGAATTGAGTGGGTGCAACAGAGACTCTATGGGCAACAAAGCTGAAAACAGATTTACTGTTTGGCCCTTTCCAGAAAAAGTTGGCTGATCCCTGAACTGGAGTCATGTACATACTTGCATTTGAGCCTTGGCCCTACCATTTGCTAATTGTATGACTATGAGCATTTTATCTAAGTCTTATTGTCCTCAGATATAGAGTGCAGATAACAATGGTGTCCTTTTTTAGCTTGAGAAACTCCCTATAAATGTTAGTGTTACAAATATTAGGATATATTTTTTTGAATTTCATTTCTTTATTTTTCTAAGGCAAAGTGAATGAGGTCCAGTTTCCATGTATCAGGATTGGCAGGTAAACTTACCTCAGTCCTGGCAAGGGACTGGGTTTGTGTATGTGTTTGGGGGGGTCCTCTTCCACCTCTCTTGGGATCATGCAAGAATCCCAGGGACTCAGGAGCATCCCTAAAGAAGTTCTGATTGGTGATCCCTGTTTGTCTCCTTGATCAAGCCCACGTAGCTTATCCCAAAGGAGGAGACTTTGCTGGTGTTCCCCCTTCCAGTGCTATAAAGAGAGGCCACAGGACCGTCACCACCACTTCCATGCTTGAGGCTCCAGGTATCACAACATTTCTCTCAAGGTTTGGCCACCCCCCCTCCCCCACCCTGGGGCACTGTGTATAAGCAGAGACCAGGTCTATTGGCAACACTCTGATCAGGCTATTCTTGCCATGCTCCTGAATTCAACTCTTTCCTCAAACCAGCCAGTCCCCTCCTCTTCAATCCTTCTTCTATAGTCACTCCTCCACCTCCTCAAGCCCCTAGTACCTTGGAATCCCATGCTCACATGCCTTACAAGGGAATACAGTAAAAAGAGCTGGGAGTAAGACAATAAGGTAAAGTGGGTACTATGGAGAACTCCTCTTTTCTAATGGTCTTAACAGCTCCTCAGCTCCTAGGGCATGGTTACCTTTTAGGTCCAGTGTCTCCAATGTTCTACTTGTTCAAGGGAAGTTCTAAGTTGGATAGTTACAAGAAAATTTCCATTAAAAAAAAACATTGTGGGGGAAAACAATCTGGAGACTGAATCCTGTCTAAAGGTAGCCAAATAATCCTACCTTTTCTAAAAGTAAAGAAATGAATGAGGCTTCTTGCCCATCGGAAGGTAGAGGGACCCTCAGAGCTAGCTACCTTCTTGAAAAGGAAAAAAATACCTCTCATGTTCTTAATGTGAAACTAAGGGAATAAGATACAGTTAATTTCTTAAGTAACTTTACTTTGGCAAATTGCTATTAGTTAATTGATCGTATAAAACCAGTACATGCCTGGCACGTAGTTAGCACACCATAAATGTTTATTATTACTATTTTCTTAGTGTCATTACACCTCTCCTCCCTATTTTGGAATATGTTAGAAAGAGTGGAACCCTAGAGGGACACGAGGCCCCCGTGTGTGTGCGCGCACGGTACGTAGTTGTGTGTTGGGGCCTCAAGGGGGCTGAGCTGTGACAAACCCTTTGGCAGAGCTCGGATTCCAGCTACGGAGAGGCTGCCTGTTGACCGGTCGCGTTACCGCCACCTGCTGCCCAGTCCGCCAAACTGGCACTGCTTACCGTCGCACCGGCTGGGGAGGTCCGCTCGCCGGGCTCCCCTTTCTGGATTGCAAATCAACCTTCTCCCCCCAACTCGCACACACTCCGCGGGCCGGCTTCACAACTGCCGATCCCCCAAGTGTACAATCAACGTTGCCTTTTAGATTCCTCCTGACCTGGTGACCGCGAAGACCGGTCCAGCTCCCAGGGGAGGGGACCGACGATGAGCTCGAGCGGCTGCGGGAGCCAGTGCCGTACCGTGCTGTGCGGACCACGGGGACGACTGGGGACAGCGAGTAAGAGCGTCAGAAAGACGCACGGCTGCGGGGGACCCAGCGGGCTCGTCCAGCTTTGCCTCTTTTCCTTCCCTAATCAGAGGCAGCATGACTCACTCCTTTGTTTCTAGAAAAGATAAATCTGTACCAGCCCGAGGCGGAATTCACCCTTCCGCACTCACCAGGAATCGCTTGCTTATTTGCTGCGCCCCGGAGCGGGCTCCGCGCCCGCTCCGGACGCAGGCAGAATCCCTACGTGGGCTGTCAGCCGCTGTGATGGGTGACACCCAACCAGCAACCTGGCGAGCCCGCTTTCCGAGCGCTCCGGGGTGCGCTTCGCAGGGGCGCTTGCCCGCCAAGCTCACCCCTGCCCCCTCGCGGCGGGTGCGGGCATCGCAGTGGCGGCCAAGCCAGCGCCCTCCCGCAGCCTCCCCGGCGTCCCAGAAGGGTGTTTTTCTTTCTTTTTCTTTCTTTTTTTAAGATTTTATTTATTTATTTGACAGACAGAGATCACAGAGATCACAAGTAGTCAGAGAGGCAGGGGCAGAGAGAGAGGAGGAAGCAGGACCCATGCAGAGGAAAGAGCCCCATGCGGGGCTCGATCTTAGGACTCTGGGATCATGACCTGAGCTGAAGGCAGAGGCTTTAACCCACTGAGCCACCCAGGCGCCCCCCTGGGTGTTTTTCAAACAGCATTTTTACAGCTCCATGCAACTGCTAGGGGTAGATGTGGTTCTCAGGTTAGTTACTAATGAATGAGGGTGTGTGTGTGTGTGTGTGAGACACGTATGTGTGCTTGTACGTGTGCGTTGTGTGTGTGTGAGAGAGAGGAGGGGGAGAGAGAGAAAGAGGGAGAACAGCTATAAGAGCTTGTTTGTGACAGGATAATGGAGAGGAGAGAAAGGAATAGGAAAAATGAAGGAAATTAAGAAGCCAGAGAGGCAAAATGACAGTGATGAGGGACTAGAGTGACAGTAAAGGATGCAGAAAGAAGGCAGGGAGCAACAGTTTGATGGGAAATGGGAGGGGACTTGTGCATGAAAGAGAGGGGAGGATTTGACATCCGTGAGAGGTGAAGTTTCATTTTGGTGAAGTGAACCTTGTGAACATTTCAATATACCTCTCTCCTGTTTTACATTCCATTTTGTTTGGCAGCTGCTAGAAATGAGTTTCCATGCTTCTGTCTTGTTTTAATATTCTCGTGTCTGCCACATCACTAAATCATTAGAGGCAGAAACAATTATGCCATACATTCCGTGTGTGTAACAGAACCCTGGGTGTTCCGGGGCTTATTACCTCCCCGTCGCCCGTCGCCATCAGCAGTATCTGCTTTCCTTATCTGATCCAGGTTTCACACGATCTCTCTCTCTCTGCTGACCTCTCTGGGCTAGCTTGTCCTTTGGGAAGCAGACCAGGAGCTGCTCAGAATCCGAATGTGTGTGACAAACACTCTCACAAAGGCTTCTGCTCCCTACCCATCAAGAGACAAAGCAAAGCCCTGCAGCAACATACAGCCTCAAAAATGGGTTCTTTTTGTAGCTCCTGACCTAATCGCTTTCGTCTCTGGAAGAACAAAAGACCGAGGGAGATTTTTGCAAGGTCTGTGCTAGCTACAGCTGGGTACAAGCGGTGAGAAGGTTAAAAGGGATTTTCCATATCTCAGTCTCAGTTACTATTTTGCCAACATTACCGAATCTTGTTCCAAATTTGAAGGAGAGGGGGTCACATTTAGAAAGCCTGGACAAGATGATAAAAACTGTTTTGGCAGGAGATGAATCAATGCATATGGGCGTGGGCAGTAATGCCCAAACTCACTTACCACAACAAATGGTTTTATGAAAATGTTTTGGCCAATACAGTTTATTTTGCCATGTGAGAAGTGGTTGGGGATGGAATGGAGGGGATGGGCATACAATGGGTCAGTCAGAGGGAGCTCTCTGGAGAGTGGACATCCTTGGTGTTCCACCCTTATTCTGGGACCTGCCAGGGACATTCAAGGAATGCACTGGAGAGAAATCATTGCTTGCTGTGGTCAACGGACTGTGATGCAGATGAGTAATAGGAAGAGAAAAGTGCATTGGTCCCTCAAAAATGCAAAGCCTTTCTGTGCCATGGTTATTACCAATTATGGAGAGTTAAGTTATTCTTGTCTCAGTAAATGTTATGAGGTTAAAAAGATAATGGACAGGAACATGCTTTGGAAAGTCAGAAGATGCTCCCCAGAGCCAGGGCAAAACAATGCTTGGGGAAAAAGCACGGTTACCACCATTTTTTCAAAACCAATTGACGCTAGATCTCGAAATCATTAAATAATTGTTTAATTAATCCCCTAACATTTAAACATTTACATTTTATTTTCCTGTTTCCTTTTCACTCTTTCTTGATTATCCCTTTCTGCTAGAATCTGTTTACTTTCTTATGATCTTCTATCGGGGTTCAGCCAAAGAACCAATACTCTGATTGGGTTTTATCAAAGCTGTGGCAAGGTTAGCTTCCCACAGTGGTCAGTGAGCTGCTCAGTTCCATACTTGGCTTCTGTGCCGCAAAGAGAGCTCATGGCAAAGAATTCAGATGAATTTGTGTGAATCTATATTACAGAGCAGGGTGGGAACCTCTCTAAATGTATTTTCTATTGATACAAATCAACTGAAATTCATCTTTCTCTCCCTGTCTGTCTCTATACATATACATGTGTATGTCTCTATGTATATTTATACATATATATAACCTAATATTTTAAATGCATTACCCTCCCTCCATACACTTACACACATCTAATTTTTGTTTTTCACCCTTACCTACACAATTTATTACTTTATGGGACTCCATAAAGTAATTCATACTTTGATTTGCTCATGATTTGCCTTCATATTTGGAGTGAGAGTAGAAATACATATTCCTGTTACCTTCACCCTAAGGCTGAAAAGTAAAAACATTCAGCAAAACTTCACATGGACCAATGAATTTGCTCTCTGTATGAGACTTCTGCATAAAACAGCACATGCTGGTGGATCCGTTAATAGAAATTTCTTTTCTCCCAGTTCTAGAGGCTGGAGGTGCAAGGTCAAGAGGCTGGCAGGGTTGGTTTCTCCTGAGCTCTCTCTTTGTCTTGCAAGTGACCACTTAATGGGATTCTGAGACCGAATGTCCAGTATGTGTGTGTGTGTGTGTGTGTGTGTGTGTGTGCAGGGGGCTCCCACACCAACAAGCAATTATCACACACTGGCTGGGTGTCCTACAATTCAGTTTAATTCCAGCACCATCTACCTGGAGATAGGGTCAGATCCCACAGGTTAAAGGCACAGGTCCACACAACCACCCCTCCCCTTCAGATGCCAATCACAAACCCAGGTAACCAGCGCCTGCTTCTGCGCAACAAGCTACAGATGGGAAGCTCTTACCGGCAACCCCCATCCTTGGGTTCAATGAATTTGCTAGAGCAGCTCACAGAACACAGAGAAACATTTTACTTACTAGATCAGCAGTTTATTATAAAAACTCCAGCCCCTCTCGATGCCCAGAAGTGGGGAGATGCAAATGAAAGAATGTGATATTCTTTTGTGCTTCTGACCATTTATTCTTCAGGAGATTCTCTCTCCTCTTCCTCCTTTTCCCAAGCCAGCTTTCAGGGCTGTGCACCTCCACACAGCCCTCACATATGTTCATC